>JAVTVY010020513.1:0-76155 GCA_036873755.1 Hanleya hanleyi
CCGGGCTGGGAAGCCTTTGCTCAGGCGTTAAAAGACACACACACCCCTCAAGAATTGGTAGGAAATCGTGAACGCTGGAAGTGGATGCAAGCCCTCTCTCGACGTCCCCATACCTGGGAACGTGGTGAATGGCAACCGCACACGCCACCCAAAACACCCTCACGGCGGGATCGTTCTTTTCACCCCTATGCCACCTCTATACCGACGGCCACCACACCACCGCCACGACGATCACGACGCCGAGGTAAGGCGACCAAGGGCTGGGAATCGTACTAATAACTCCTATAAAACCCCGGTGCAGAAGCCAGAACAACTCAGTCGTCGTCATGTTTTACCTGACGTTGCCCAGTAATAGCTCACTCGACGTGTTTCCTGACAACACCTTGACCAAGTATGTCACGCAATTACCCCAACCGTTACATTTACCAGGACGCTGGGAATGTGGACTGGTGGATATTCAATACCCTTACTCATGGTACAACGTACAAGACGGAGAAGTATGGTACGAAGTGACCCACCAAGATAAAATCTACAGAATGACTCTCCCCCAAGGCCAATACGATACGCCGCAGAAGTTCATACAGGGTCTGACGGACTTGATGGAGTACAAGGCCCTACAGGAGAGCACGGGTAGTGCAACACGCCTGATGGTCTTGCGCTTCAAGAGAAACGTGGTCTTCGGTGTCAATGCACACAACGAAAAGAGCTCTATCATACTGGCCGATAACGTGAATTTGAAACTCAGTCCTACACTACAGCAAATGTTAAGGCTGCCTCATCGCGTCTACAAGGGGTCCACCATTGTCAACGGGTCCCATTTGATGGATATGAAAGTAGGTATGTACGCACTGTACGTCTACTCGGACGCCGTGGACAGCCATATTGTGGGTGATGTGAACACACCTCTGTTACGGGTGGTGCCCATTAGCAAGACGTATGGCGATCAAGCCACCGAGAGTTTCAACCATATAATGTACCTGCCCGTACGACATACCGATATCAACACGATCACGGTGATGACACGGGACGTCCGATCCCATTCGAACGAGGAAAAGTGGTGCTGACACTTGCTTTCCGACAAGCTCGCTCTCCTCACTTCGTATAATGTACGTGCCTTACCAGTGCCATACGCCCAGCTATGCCGACTACTACAAGAAACAAACGGGCGGAAACTTGCCCATGTTTAGCGGGGCACGCATGCAACGCGGTCACGGATTGGGGAACATACTGGGCAGCATTGTGAAAACGTTTTTACCCATGGTGACACGGGGTGTGAAAGCGGTGGGGAAACAAGCGGTACGCAGTGGATTGCGCGTGGCCGGTGATGTGATGGAAGGCACAGCACCCCGACAAGCCTTGAAACGACGGGCTAAAGAAGCCGGGGGCGTCTTGATCGCCAAAGCCCTTAAAAGACAAAGACCGACATACCCCAGATTCATTCAACGTCCAACACACCGACGACGCACACCCCAGAGCAGGAGGAGGAGGACTCAAACCAGGACGAAGAATAAGAAAAAGAAGAGAAGTAATAGTAGGAGAGACATCTTCGCATAATGGCATTCATTCACTCCGAGTCATGTCCGTCTACCAACAGTGAATTGGATTTGTGGACTATTCCACCCACCCAAACCAGTATAGCCGAAGGACGTTGGGTAGAACATCGACCCCTATCTAGCCTGACGGGGGTGGGCCCCGTGGAATTTACCATTGAAAACAAAGATACGGCCTACCTGGATTTAGCTCACACCTACTTGTACGTGAAAGCCAAAATAATGAACAACGACGATACGGACATAGCGGCCGATGCGGCAGTAGGCCCGGTGAATCTTTGGCTGCACTCCTTGTTCCAACAGGTGGATATAGGTCTGAACGATAAACTCATCAGTACGTCCACCAATACGTACCGGTACCGAGCCTACATGGAGACGCTGTTGTCGTACGGTGAAGATGCCAAAAAATCACACTTACAAGCTGAACTGTACTTCAGGGATACACCCGCAAACATGAACTCCTTGCTCGGTGCCAATGGTGGGTTCACCGACCGCAAAAGAATGGCAGCCCAAAGCAAGTCCATCGATATGATGGGACGACTGCACGCCGATCTGTTCCTGCAAGACCGCTACATGATGAACGGTGTATCCATCAAGATCAAGTTGATCCGTTCCTTACCCGGGTTCGCCTTAATGGCCGGTGGGGAAGGGGGTGTCGACTACAAGATCGTCATTGAAGATGCAGCCCTGTTTGTCCGTACGGTAGATTTGCAACAGGGCGTGTTGCTGAGTCACATGGAAGCCTTATCGAAAAAACCAGCCCAGTACCCCATCCGACGCGTACAGACCAATGTGTTCTCTGTGCCAACAGGTTTATTTCTAGGGGATCTGCCTAAACGTCTTACCCTGGCGTGTGTGACCAACACCGCGTTCAATGGAAATTGGGCTGAGAATCCGTTCAACTTTCAACATTTCAACATCAACTTTGTGGCACTGCACGTGGCCGGCCATCAAATTCCAGCCCGTCCATTACAACCGGACTTTAGAAACCAAAACTATGTGCGGACCTACCTGAACCTGTTTACAGCCACAGGACAAAACAACCAGGACGAAGGCAATACCATCAGTCGACAAGACTTTAGCCATGGGTACACATTGTTCGCCTTTGACCTCACCCCCACCTTGGAACACGATCATCAACTGGCTTTGCTCAAGAAAGGAAACCTACGGTTGGAACTGCGTTTCGCCACCGCTCTAACCCAAACCATTAACGTGATTTGCTACGCCGAGTTTGATAACGTCATCAGTGTGGATCACCAAAGAAACGTGCTGTGTGACTACGCCAGCTAAGAGTCATCATGGATACAGAGCAGCTGATGAGCATACTCCAGCGAGATGCGAAGATCCCCTTTCGAGGTGTTTCCACGCAATGTGTTTCCCACCCACTCCACCACCCCAGCAGCCTACATCCTGAATACAGACACGAGGAGTCGACCCGGTGAACATTGGATAGCTGTGTACGTGGACACCCTAGGCCAAGGCGAATACTTTGATTCCTACGGACTTGCACCCCTCCATGCCGATTTGGTGAAATTCATGGACGTCTCTACTACAGAGTGGCGTTGGAATACGCAAAGATTACAAGGACCCTTGAGTAGTGTGTGCGGACAGTACTGTGTGTTTTATCTCACTCACCGGAGTAGAGGACATTCTATGCCCACCATTGTACATATGTTTGATGATTATTGTCAAGCCGAAGACCGTGATGTCCTCGTCTATGACTGGACGGCCTCTCGTTTTAATGTGCATGCTCCATTTCTCTGGTTAACTTAAAAATGTACTGCGCGCGCGCAGACCACTTGTTTATTGTTATATTGTTATGACGTTGTTGTTCTGACGTTCACTGTTGAATAAATTGATGAAAAAACACAAAAAAATGATTTGACTTTCTCTTTTTTTTTTTTTATTTAAGTCAACAAGAATGAGTTACTGACTATATACAAATAGAATACAGGGTACAAATAGTAGGGGTATGTACACATAGAATAGTAGTGGTTAAGGTACAAAAAAAGTTCTGTCAGGAGTAGGATTCGAACCCACGTACGGCAATCGCCGACCAGCACTTAATACCGGCGCCTTAGACCACTCGGCCATCCTGACTTTTACAGTTTTATAACTCGTGTATCAACAGTTATAGTTCCACATTTGTTTTTTACAAGTCCAAGTAAGTAGTGCTCACACCGTCGGCCAATACTTTTCGTTTGGGATAAAAGAAAGTAAAGGCGTCTCTTTGCTGGATATAGGTGCGCATCTGGTGGTCGACGACCCGGAATCCTCTGTTAGTGCCACTCGCACTGGCCTGGCTTTGCAATACACCCAGGTAGAGAGCTTTGTCGATGGCAGGGTCACGTCGGTTGACGCCTTTACAACTAAACTTATTTTCCTCTCCTCCGTCTCTTCCGTAACAGTAGTAGGTCTTAGAGGAGAGCGCAATCATAGCATCCCCACTCCACTCTAGTTTAAACAGGTCGGGTGTCCGCTTGTCGTACTGGTAGTGCTCACGTCGGGGTAGCCACTGGTCCCGGTCCGCCTCATACTGATCCCTTAGCTCGGGTTTCACCAGGGACTCCCAATCGGCGTTGGAGACGGCCATGTAGGCCGAATCTGTGTCCATCTCCATCAACTGCCAGTCTGAGGGATTAAAATAGACACCCATGAAGTCATAGAGAAACTGCAGCATCCTCAGCTTGGCCACCTGGTAGACCATACATCCAATCTGCAGGGGTAAGTTGTACCGGATAGTCTTCTTGGCTGAAGTGACTTCATAGGTGTCGTCATCAATGACCTCCACGGATCGAAACAGAGGAGAATTGACTTTTTTGCGGGCTTGGGCAGTACTACAAATGTTCACGTTGACGTGCTTATCCTGGTTCGTTACCGTTTTTCCGTAATAACCATTGCCAGTGAGCTTCCAACATTCAGCCATGATGGCCTGACTCGGGTCTTGATCACCTTGACGACGGGCCGACGTCACGAGGTCGGCATTCTCCGCAAAACAAGCCTCGGGTACGTACTGTATCACTTGATATATTTGAGTAATTTCCAAACCGTGGTTCATGTACCACTGCAGTAAGGGCGTGCCCAGCAAGATTTTCTCGGCCCACATACTCCCAATCAACATACGGCGTGGTTGAGGCAAACACTCGTGTTGCTCTGCGTAGGTCCTCATGGTGTCCCCAATATCCGCCCGACCCACCAGCGTGTTCTTAAAGATGGGCGGGCACTGGGCGAAGAGGGGCTTGAGAGTGTCAGGAACATGCAAATCACATTCTACAAAGCCGTAGAGGTCTCCCGAACGAATGGCGTCCAACATCTGTGGCAGACTTAGCAATCGCCGACGACTCAAGGGGTACTCACGCTCTTTTAGGAACCGTCGTAAATGGGGCAGGGCCTGGCACATCGTGTGAAATTCACATTCCCACATTTCAATGAGATGGAATCCTCTCTCTTTCACGTAATCCCCGTTGGCCACCACTTCTTCGCGTAATTCTTCCGGTGTTTTTCCACGTCGCTCATTGAAGCGGCCAGCGCTGAAATGGCATTCGTGGCCGTGCCAGTAACACCCGTAAAACTGGAAAACGGTCGGTGTTCCTTGTACAAGGGCAAACCCATCGACGGGGAGTCGACGATCTCCTATACGCTTCTCTGTGGCGTTGGTCTGGTGTCGTATATAAATTCCCCGTCGATAGGCTTCCCAGTCTAACCACTGGTCGGCGAGATGTTTGTAAGGTGACCGTTGCGGTGTAAAATGCCCACCGTCTGCCCACCAACGCGTATAATGCCCGCTGGGCATGGGTTGGGCGAGTGACCACAGGTAGAGGGCATTGGCGTCAAAGCCAATGATTTTGGCACAGGGTTTCCCACTGGGCAGTGTAGTCACATCCTTCTCATGGTAGCGGTGAAAAATAAAGCTAGGTCCACCCACAATGTTCTTCTTCAGACATTCATGCGTGTCTGCATCTTTCTGTTGTACCAACGAGAAGTAGGTGGAACACTCTTGAAACAAATGGCGAAGGGCTAGACCCGGTAAACTTAAGCACTCTTTAAAGATATCCACGTGCATTTGGCGACGAAAGAGTTGCACCATTTTGTCGGCCGCTTCGAGGAAAGGAACCACATCTAGGTTGTTATACCACACCAGGAAATCTCGCAACGTCTTCATGCTGTGGCGGTTCCACACTTGTTGGAGTTCGATGTAGGCGTCCTCCGGCAGAGCTTCCCCTTTCAGGTCATTGTAAAACGCTTCCCGGGGTGGCAACTGGGTGTCTTCTAAGCGGTCCAGGCTCGTCATATAGGTGTACGGGAAGTAACCTTTCGTCTGGGTACAGTCGTATGCTTTCACCCACTGATCATAACTGTGATTGGGTGCCAGGTAATTCCGCACATCGAGGAAATGCAGTGACGTGGTAGTGAGGGCCATATGATTATTGATCTTCTTTATGACGGACTTGAGGGTATTCGCCTGGGCCAAGTAAGGGTAGAGAAATTCCTTGACCATGTTCAGATCGTAACGGCCCGAATTGAAGCCGAGCACCGGTAACTGGCCTAGGTATTGTAGGAAGCGCACTTTCAATTTCTCCGCATACGGTTTCGGTAAAGGGACATCCTGCGACTGCAGAGGCTGCGACTGCAGGGACTCGGACTCGGACTCGGACTCGGACTCTCATCATCGCTGAACGATACACCGGGTACAGGAATGCGGTCGTCCAGTTGGTCCAGTACGTCCTCGAACTTGGCCACCAACAATTCCGTACTAGCCGCACTCACTTGCTCTAAATACTCCATCATGCGGGTAATCAACTCATGGGAGTCCCCCGTGGATACGAAACACACCGGAGCAGCGTCATAGCCAGGTACGTTGCTGGAAATACTGACACTCAGAGGAATATGGCGCTGCGTCCACTGCGTTTTCGCTGAAAACATGTCCATGGGCTCCAACAGGGCCTCGAAATCGTAACACGCCCGGTAGCGAAAATAACGGTCCTCTTCCGGTATCATCACACCCTCATCGGCCAGTTCCTGGAAAATAGTAGGTGCATTATGATACACTCCACCCGGATATACTCGCTTGACACTGTTGTCACAGATTTTCTCGTGGCGCTGTAAGTTGGAGGAGCGATGAAACACCCGATGGCATTGACCACAACTGAAAGACTGAGCGTACTGGCTCATATTGGAGATGAGCGAAAAATGACTCACCCCACCGTTGTCGAAGACATTGACTTTCATCGTAGCAGCATACCGTTCTGTTGATCGCCGAACCAATTCAGCCACAAATGTATCGTCCTCGCATCGTAATCGATAGACAAAGATATTAATGTCGAACAGTGTTTCCACGTCATCCAAATTCTTAAAAGGCACTCCACGGAAGTGGCGCGGGTCAATGTCTTGCTGCTCTAAATACTGTTCCCAATAGCCATCGGCCACTGTGTCACAACACTGGGGGTTACACTCGTCCACATGCACGGCCAAACACCGAAACAGACATTTCCGGTCTTTGTAGGGCCCCTTCAGCCCTGCTGTTAATGCATACAGGCCGCATCGATGAAGCAACCACGGAGGAAGTAGTACAGGAGCACCGATGGGGTGATCTCTCATTTTCGTGACGAAAAATGTGACGTTGGTCACCATTTGCACCAACCATTGGGTATTGGGGCGTTGCAACCGAGCCCATTCCAATGGATCCAACGTAGTCAATTGGTCGATGAGTGGCTCCAGAGAAATCGCATTCGTGATGGTGAATGGCTGGTCAAACACATACGAATTATTACTGGGATAGAAATACCGCAGTTGGTCCGTCTTTTTGTGCCGTAAGATATACCCAAATGTCACATTCAATTTGAAGGCAGTGACCTGATCTGTAAAAATGTTCTCGGCGTAAGTAGGAAGATACGTGAGGTCCTCCAACCGAAAATTATACAAGTCCAATAGACGACGGTGACGGTGGAAACAATGGCGTATGGTAGCCCAGTGACGTTGATAAATGTCCCTGACACGCTCATCTTCAGGCAAGACTTCAACCGGAGGTACTGCTGGGTCAAAGGGAAAATCTTCTCCACGTCTCATGCTTTTCGTCTCATACAAGCGGATAGGCAAGCAGGCAGGCAGGCAAGCAGACAGGTCAGGTAAGTCAGATTGAATACACCCCTACCCTAAAAATCGACTCCTTTTATACGTTTTTCTATAATCCGCCATCTTGTCCCACCACCCACAGCCGTCCCACCACCCACAGCCGCCATCTTGTCCCACCACCCACAGCCACCATCTTGTCCCACCACCCACAGCCGCCATCTTGTCCCACCACCCACAGCCGCCATCTTGTCCCACCACCCACAGCCGCCATCTTGTCCCACCACCCACAGCCGCCATCTTGTCCCACCATTTGTCCCACCACCCACAACCGCCATGTTCTTGTCCCACCACCCACAGCCGCCATCTTGTCCCACCACCCACACGCCGCCATCTTGTCCCACCACCCACACGCCGCCATCTTGTCCCACCACCCACACCCCGCCATCTTGTCCCACCACCCACACGCCGCCATCTTGTCCCACCACCCACAGCCGCCATCTTGTCCCACCACCACAGCCGCCATCTTGTCCCACCACCCACAGCCGCCATCTTGTCCCACCACCCACAGCCGCCATCTTGTCCCACCACCCACCATCCACGCATGCGCACACCACCAATTGTGACGTCACCCAAGGTTCTGCGCATGCGCAGTGAAGCGCTACTTTATCGATTTGCTCCTTGTATACTACTCATCTGGCCTGCCACCAAACCTTCTCCCCTCTCTCCGGAACGACAAAACAATGAAAACTTATCCTTGGTATCATATTGGGGTCCTTTTGAAGCCCCCCCCCCCCGCGAGTAGAAGATCATGGGAAAATTCAAGATGGCGGTCATATGTGGTACCAAAGAATTGATGTTTTCCTCATATTTCTTCAAAATTCTTGCTTTTCTTCGAGAAAAATTGGGCTAAATCTAATTTATTTCATATGAGACTATTATTTACTAATGTATTGTAAAGAAAACACATAAATAAAAAATTCGAAAAATCTGACCGAAAAATCGACCAAATAATGCATGTTTTGAAGATGACGTCACTGTGACGTCACCAAAGCGGCTATATTGGATTTTTTTCATTTTTACATTTTCTGGTAGAGCTTGACCCAAGGGTACAGTGTGGTAAGTTTCAGTTCCCTAGCTCAAAGGGGTAAGAAAAATGCGGTCCCAAAACTCCCAGGACAGACTGGAGAACAAGCTCAAAGAAATGCAAATCAGTAATCAACTACTGGGAAGATACAGTAGATGAAGATCTCCAGATACAACTCAAACTGCCACTATCCCAGTTATATAGTCTACATCGTCACCAGCCTCAGATTTTAACATAACGCAAAGAGCAACAGCAAAAGCTGCTCAAACAGCGACATCGCTCATTGGAACAGGACTTGATATCGAAACCGAACAGCGGCGATCAACCAAAAACCAACTCCTACAAACCATTACTCGATTTCCCCTATGCCGCTTCAACCGCAAAACCAGAGAGAAAATGTACACGAATCAACCATCTAGACCAGAACTACCATACAACACCCAAAATGGACCCAAACATTCCAATGAACATAACAACATGCAAATTGGAGGGTACGTGCCAACAAGAATGTACAGCAGCAATATTCCGATTCAACAAATGCCTGAAATTGTGACAGCTATATACCTCAGATATATACAAGCGTTTCATCCGTCATTCAATATTCAGCCGTAGTCCATAAAAGAATTTCCGCGTCCATAATCCAGAGATTTAATTCATATAATAGCATTGGCACCAAATTAAAAGAAAAAATCAAAGTATACATAACATGAATTGCAGGCAAGCACCTAAAAGGTGCGTGGACCCCTCAGCCTTTTTTTTTAGTCAAGTAGGATCAGGGCTGCATCTAGAGCCAATTTAGTTCCGGAAAACGTATGGGCGCCCAAAACTCAAATGAAACAAAAAACGAAAGTGCTGTTGTTGTTGTTGTTCAATTTGAAAGGATTTCTGAAGGAAATACTCCTAGAAAAAGCTTCTGGGAGCCTCAATATCAATCCGATTGCATAGCTGGGTATTAAATTTCTTGTTAATAAACCTCTGTTTGGCGCAATTCACTAAAAAAAATTGGACCCTCAATAATGAATTACGAAAAGGAACTGGGAGTTTGGGATCGGAAGCTGCAAAAAATCCCTGGATACAGTTTGTGTGATTTCTGTACCGTATATAATAGACTTCGTTTTCACGTGAGTGGTGCTGGGATTACAGCATGCAAGAAAGTGTAGCTTTATCAGTGGCAATTCAGTGATAACAAGTTAATGGCATAGAAACACACTGATTGACAGAGGCCCACCATTATCAATATGGTTCATGCCCGGAAAAGTCTGATGTAGAATAGAATGATTTAACAGCAAAATTGAAGAAAAATGATGTCCTTCATTTAAGGCGACGCGAAATTCAGACTAACAGGGGTTCGATACTGCAGGGATTCCCCTGCTAGTTATTTCATATTATACTTCTGAAATAAAATATGTTTTGTGCAAAAGCTTTAGGATAATCATATGATGTGGAGTAGAATGATTTAATAGCAAAATTGAAGAAAAATGTTGTCCTTCATTTAAGGCGACGCGAAATTCAAACCTAACAGGGGTTCGATACTGCGGGACTCCCCGCCAGTTATTTCCTCTTGTACTTCTGAAATAAAATAATGTCACCAACCGGTTAGTTATTACTATAAAGGAATAAATTTTAGGTGATTCAGCATGTTTGTGTGAAAAAACAATGTACACGGCATCTCATACATATCACATGAGGCTGAGGAGCTGTGGATAGGAAAAAGTCCAAAACTTTAACATTTAGTGCTCCAGGGGTGGGGAAATCCTTCAGATGGTAGTGCATAGGTTGAACAAGTGTAGCATCATGTAAGCTCCCAGAATATATGGGAAATGGGGAGTTCCATCAAATGATAATTTTGAATCTTGAATGGACCAGGCTTTCTTGTATCAGGGAACCTTCAAAAGTCACAATGAAACATGCAACCAAGGGTTCCCGATGGGCATAGATAACAGTGCAAAAGCTAAGCCATCAATAGATAATAAAAACAAGAGCCCAAGGGGCTTCAATATACGCCCGTATATCTGGAATTACATTGGTTCAAATTTCAAGGTTGTTTAATAGCCTTGATTCCAATTGATCTAGCAATCCAGAGAAAGGTCTACAATTTTTTGCTTATGAGAATGTAACATATATCACATCTTATATTGAATGATAAACTAAAATGAGCTTAACTCTTGGTAACTAGTTGACCTTGAAGCAAGAGCTGAAAGCTCACATATCCCACACTGAAATCGACAATAAAATAGTAGTTTTCCTGCAAATGGATTCCTTTCAGACGAGAGAATTTTCAATGAAGGAAGAAGAAAGTGATGAAGTAAACCTTTGTTCTTGAGTTAATAACCCGGCGTGAAGTTTTGGGGGACTGCGACCTAGACCTTTGACAAATTGATCTCATATGTATGGCTCCACTTTGCCATGCGAGTAAGGTATACTCAAATTATGGTCTTGAAACTAGAGCTATCGCATGAACAACAAATGTTAATGGATGAATGGACAGAACGCAACATCGCATTACACGACCTCGACTTCGACAGGCATATGAAAATGTGACCTTTAATGATTTCTTGATTTTGGGGTCACAGTGACCTTGACCTTTGACCGTAACCTCAATTTTGGTACACAACACATCGTCTTCCCTCAATCTATCAATGCACACAAAAAATCATGATTTTCAATGATTTTCTGATTTTGGGGTCACAGTGACCTTGACCTTTGACCTTGACCTACATTTTGGTATGTGACACATTGTGTCCCCCTAATGTATCTACTGACACAAAAAATTTTATTTTTAATAACTTCCTAATTTTGGGGTCAGTGACCTTTGACCTTGACCTAATTTTTGGTATGCATCACTTCATTTCCGCCTATTGAATCCACTCACAAAAAATGAGAATTTTTTAACGATTTCCTGATTTTTCGATCACACTGACCTTTGACCTCTGACCTTGACCTACATTTAATATGTAACACATCATCCCCCCCTAGGGCATCCACTCACCAAAAATTAGAACTGTAGATAGAAAACTGTCAACGATCAATGATTTCCTGATTTTTGGCAACAGTGACCTTTGACCTCTGACCTCGACCTCAATTTTGGTACGCGACACATCGTCTCCACCTGGCGTATCCACTCACCAAAAATTGCAGCTGTGGATAGGAAACTGTCCCAGATATAGACCGGACACGAGAACCGGACAGACGGACAGACGGACGGAAACCGCCATCACATAATACGTCTGCCTTTTGGGCGGGCGTATAAAAAATAATTAAAAATCATGAAATCATCATAGCCATCTGAAAATCTAATCATTTCATCAGTCAACATTAAGGAAGCTCTCACCAAAGTTTGGTCAGGCCCGACTTGATAGACCTGCAGGTATTCAGCGGACAAGAACATGTTGATGGGCATAGATAACAGTGCAAAATCTGAGCCAGCAATAAATAATACAAAAAAATAATTAAAAATCATGAAATCATCATAGCCATCAGAAAATCTAATCATTTCATCAGTCAACATTCAGGGAGGTCTCACCAAAGTTTGGTCGCGCCCGACTTCACAGATCTGCAGATATTTAGCGGACAAGAAAATGTTGACGGACGGACGGACGGACGACCGGACGGACGGAAGTACGTACATGGCAACGACAAGACCCCACAGCCCTATAGGCTGAGGGCTAAAAATAGGCTAGTTTCCTGCAAGAAAGAAGCAGTCAACAGTTTTTTCAATGATGCCGACAAGACATCATGATTTTCCGAAAATTTCAAATCCGTATCGCTGATCAGTGTTCTTAATCCATATGATTTTCGTTGCAAAGTCGTCATCTGGAATATGATTTATCACTATGGTGATACAATAATTGATTTTCGTTGCAAAGTCGTCATCTGGAAAATGATTTATCACTATGGTGATACAATAATTCATGAGTTCATACCGCCCCTAACCCCAGGTTAGCCGAAATTAGACAAGTTACAAAACGTAACACCATAGATCTTGCACGCTACGCTCGTATTTTGCTGTGTCGCCAAATTTGAGAAACTTTGAGTGGAGGCGCTTGGTGGTATAGCCCTGTTTTGTAAGTTTTTGCAATAATGTTTTGTGACGTAGACAACAGAAACAAAACGAACTGACTCCATAATTTCCATTTGAGGAACATGTGAACTAACCATATTTAGATCTGCACAGCAAAGAGACGGACTGTCGTTCAAGACCAAGCTGCACAGTGCCAACAACAGAAACCCACATTTAAAACCAGGAAATTAAACTCGACAGAACAATCAACCAAATAGTTTAATCATCCCACGCCCCCAAAGCTGCAGTAGATCTTTCTCATCGGTGACACCAATGACAAACTAAGTACAGAAACATCACTTTGTGTTTATTCGGGAACGCTGGCTTTTCAATTTTGAGAAAGATCGCTTGACTGTAATCTACAACGAAAACGGTTTGGTGGCAAATCTGTCGAGGACGGCAATCAAATTTCTCCAATACATCGCCCCTGTCGCTACGGAGGGACGGTGATCCGACGATGGAGCGAAGTTAGTCATTGCGTGAAACTACCATCAAATGGAGGAGACAGAATTCAGATAGTAGAAATGAACATTATGCAGTTCTGCTTCTGGTACAAAGCATCAGTCTACGTGCCCACTAAGAGCTTCAACGAAGCAAGTGACCGATATCAAGACACTTTCAATGAAAAATCTCTGATACAATGCGTGAAAATATGAAGAACTCATCATTGGCGATTGAAACGCGCAGATTGACAGCACAACCTCGACGAGACCAGATGCTGAAACATTTCTTATAAGGCCACGTGCTCAAAAGACTGCACAATAAAGTCAACGCTGAAATGAATAGGATGCAACTAAGGCGACTGGTCGATCTTGATTGGGGTAAGTTTTGACCGCAGTCTTGTTATTGGAAATCATGTATGTCGTTAGATGCAGTGATGTGAAAGAAGGGGACTGGTATAATCTTCCACCTTACCGACTAGTTTGGCACAAGGTAGAAGAAGGTTACAAGAAGGTTCCATTCCATCGATTAACTGATCAAAGGTAGCGTGTCTGAATTCGCGCTTGAGGTTACACCTGGACAGGATGATGAGAGGGTTTACCGAAGTTGCAGAAAACGTCATGTCAACACACCCCGAGCTGAGACCGTGTAAGTCACCTCTGGAGCCAATGGCGGCAGCGGTGATGGGCAGTAAAAATGCTTACTGCCATTATAGGAAAATCGGTTGATTTGAGAAAAATCCCCTGACCAGAATCCAAAATAGAGAAAATGCACGTCCACGTTGTATGGTGTGTACCAGGAGACAGGTGATAGACAGCTCTACCCAAGAACACTTAGACGATAAACTCCAGTAATTAAACACAACATTAAAAGGGTGGTGGAATATTCTGCCAACTCCAGTTCTAACCCAACCTTCACAACGACCAACAGTACTACTCTGATGGAAAGCACTGTCGAAGAACCTGCAACGAACCATCGCAGAAACAAAAGCAAGCAGACAGAAAACTCAAGCAACAATAAATACAACTCTGAACCTGATCTTCAAAAGCTTAAAAGGGATCTTGACAAAAGGGGGAAAAACTTATCCAAGAAGGAACTAGATTTCAAAGACAAACTCGAACAACTTGTCTTAGCTAAATCCAATATAGTTATACTAGAACGTAAAGTCAGTGATCTAGAAGCCTCAAACAAACTACTGAAAATGAAACTTGCTGCATCATCAGAGCCAACTCAGCCCCCAGGCACATACAACAGTACCCCTAATGAGGTCAAACTATCAAGTTCTACTCAGATTAACAACATGGGGGATATCCTAAGACGCCTGGATAAACTTGAACGTGAACACGAGTTAAATGACACAAAGCACAGAATAATGAAGTTGGAAAGATCCCCCCTAACAAGATACCTTCTCCTGTCCGTGACACCTCTAATCCAGTTCGGTGGTCAGCCCAGAATTCAACTCTTCACCCACAGATCCATAGCAATGCTTACCCAGTACCATTCCAGACAGCCGTGCCAACCAGCATACCCTTTGCCGTCTCGTCACAGACTACTGTCCGAGTCCCACACCCGGTCCCGAGCAGTCGTCGCTATATAGCTGAAATAGTGCTGAATGCGTCGTTAAACCTTAATTCTCTCTCTCTCTCTCTCCGGTCCCGAGCATGCCTCTCATACCACCAACTCAGATGTAAGCCTCACACACACACCCCGACCTTGAACCCACACAAGATTTCAACCGGACTTCCCCAGATAAACACCCCGGGCATCCATCTCACAACAACTGTAACAGCCAAGACGAACCGAAAGAAGACTCCACTGACCCCAAAAAGATCCCGGAATGCAGCAATACAACAGAACTCCAAAACCTGCAGATACCACAAGAATCAATTTTGGGACCACAGTATCCTTTTTTAGGGTCAGGCCGGGCCTCTGCCGTCAACTGGATACCTCCAGTCGCCATCCAATCGCTATGGTTACCGCCGATAAACCCGATAAGGATGACTCCTTTCGGCCCAGCAATTGCCCAGCCGTATTCAATGATTGCCCAGCCACATCCACCATTCTTCGCTCCACCTCCATCAATATCAAGAATATTACCTCCAACACCATTTATGCCAAACTTCTTCTAGAAAAGAATGACATCATTTGCCTTCAAGAGCACTGGCTCTTCCACTTTGAAAAAAGTAAACTGGACAACCTTCACCATGAATTTATAGCCTACTCAAAATCCGTCGACTCCATGGATCCTATTCCATCATCACAAAGACCGAGAGGGTATGGAGGCGTCGCCATTCTGCTTAACCAGACATTGCACCCTTTTACCGGTGAACTGCCTGAAGGAGATCATAGCATCATTGCCTTAGAGGTCAAACTGGTCCCGCTGCCCTTATGTGTTGTGAACGTTTACATGCCATCTACGAACCACCCGGAAGCGAAATTTGACGACACAATAAGTCAACTAGAGCATATCATTAGTAAATATCGCGGGTCCCACGTTGTGATGCTTGCCGGTGACGTCAATGCATGCCTTCTCCTTAGAAAAGACAATTCCCGTGACCGTAAATTTGTATCCTTCATACAGAAAGCTAACATGTTTGCGGCAAATCCAGCAAACCTTATGACCTTCTACCATGTCAATGGCCGGGATCAAGCTCAGATAGATTATTTCCTTGTTCCAAAAGAGCATGAAGACCTTCTCGTCCTTTCCAGAACTCTCCCGATTGCCCCTGAAAACACCTCGGACCATACTGCGATAGTAATAGAACTAAAATCTACCCTCTGTCTGAAACCAGTAGTACGTGAAACCCAAACACATAGAACTGTCCGTATCAATTGGAACCAGTCCTGCTCTCCCCCTGCAAAGAATGCAACTCAGAATTCGAGATAACATGTGAGGTCAAGCGGCAGGAGAGGACTCTGCACGCTGCCGTTGATTCAATAGCCACGAAGCCAAAGACTAAGACGTCCAGCACAGGCATTCAATGTCCTCGACCTGCCATCTTCACTGCCATCAGAAAGAGTAGACAGGCCCACCACAAGTGGAAAGTCGGCGGTCGTCCACGTTCAAAACTACATCCCCTGGCTAGGGCAAAAGAAGACGCCCACAAGGATCTTCGCCGCATCCAACGTATTGAGTCTGCCAAGAGACGAGACAAGCAATACTCTAGAATTCTGATGGCCCACAAAGACGATAACAAGTTATTCCACCAACTGATTAGACAACAGCGAAGCACGAAGGATAAACAGACTTGGCAGCTTCTACTCAATGGCACTCAATATGAGGACGACAACCTACTCACGGCATGGCACCAGTACTTCAGAGACCTAGTCTGACAGCCCCTACTTCTTTCCTAAAACGCGAGAAGATACCAAACTGGACTTCATGATTATCGAGGACCCAGCATCAAAGATGGAGGAGAACATCTCATTCTCCCAACAGGAAGTGAAAGATGCCATCCATGACCTTAATCGAAACGAAGCGAAAGATCTCTACAACCTAACTTCTGAGCACCTTTTGTACGGCCGTACACCAGTGAAAGAATACATTACTAGTCTGCTGAATAACATGGCGAAACAGAAAAAAACTCCCCCAGATCCTGAAGCATGGCATGATCACCCCAATCATGAAAAAAGGAAAACCTCCAAATGACCCTTCAAGTTATCGCGGCATCTCCATTCTACCAGTAATAGGCAAGGTCCTAGAAAAAGTGATTCTTCAGCGTGTCAAACCGGACCTAAAGGCCTCCCAGCACCCTATGCAAAGAGGTTTTACCGAGAACTCTTCATGCAACAACGCTGCCGTAATGATAACGGAAGCACAGGCTGAGGTTGCACAAAGGAAAGAAAATCTAATCCTGACATTTGACGCACATAAAGCGTTTGACATAGTGTGGCAGGAACAGTTCCTTCGTAAACTGTACCTACGAGGCATACAGGGACAGATGTGGTTAATCGTTGCCGATACCTACCGAGAGGCTGCCAATAGAGTTCGATGGAATAACGAGCTGAACGAATTATTCACACTCCATCAAGGAAAAAGACAAGGGAGCTCACTGTCAGTGGAAATGTACAAGGTATACAACAACACCCTTCTGTCTGACCTAGAATCAACCGGCCTTGGAATGAAAATCGGAGATATCGACCTGTCTGCTCCCATGTGTGCCGACGACATAGCCCTGCTAACCTCATCTCGGCAGACTGAAAAAGCCCAGGTTCTAATGATAGAGAATGCTGTAAACAAAGATCGGCAAGTAATCAATGCCTCAAAATGTGCATCTATTGCATTGAGCCAGACCAAAGATCTAACTCCTCCTAAACAGCTCTACATTAACGACGACACAATCCCACCAACAGCCGTCGTACAGCATCTTGGCCTCATTAGAACTCTGGATAACACTGTCGATATCGAGCACACGCTGAAAGTTGGAAGGAATACCCTTTACAGCCTCATGGGTGCCGGTCTCCATGGCTACAACGGTGTTAATCCGCTGGTTTCGATCCACGTCTGGAATACATACAATAGTTTTGTGGGTTCCGAATCACGGTGAGTTGCGGATCACTTTCCTAATGAACGTCATATATTTCTTGCAATAAAGCATCTGTGTAAATCTTTTCTAGTTTTATTGGAACGTCTGATTCTGTGGACTCAAATAAATGTCAAACAACCAACCTGCGTTGTTTGTTTCTCGGTCAATTCGGCAAGGTAATGCTTCCGCTACTATATACAATGGAAAATACACGCTGGGTCAAAAAACACGTGTGATTTCTTCAGTGTTATATCTGCGAGAAATAGGTGGGTTTAAGTGGTAATTTCCGCATTTATTTCAGTGATAGAATGATATTAATGGTCAAACAAAATATCTAATGATTTGCGATAACCCTTAACTCACCAGCTTTGTAACATAATGCAGCAGTAGAGATGTCAATTCCGGATCAACGAAATACGCGCTGTTTATTCTGTTTGATTACGTAATCGAAAATTGTGACATTGAAGACTTTGCACACGGACAATTGTCAGAGTGCAGAGTTATTGCTTTAGAATAATTTAAGTCACAGAACGGGCTGCCCCCCCCGCCCCACACCAAAGATTTAAAAAATTTCATCATTTGTGTTCATTATTAAAATTGAGAACATATATCTAGGTGTCCTTTCCTCTATGTTCTTTTGTCCAAATAGTTAGATGCTAAATGGATGTCCGATGTCCATTTAGAGAGTTTATATATATTGTAATCTTGAATATGCGAGTAGAATTCATTCAGCTGTCAGAAACTCGATGGAAACTTGAGTGTAACTTTCTTAAATTAGAATATGAATTTCATGCAGTATAAGGGAGGAATTCATATCAGGTCCCATATGGGGAAACATTTTCCACAGGTTTCTATTGAACCAGGTCTGTTAGGTTCAATGTTAAATGAATGGTCTCGTCCGTGTACAAATTAAAAGAACTGTCGAAAACCCGAGAGAATTAATTTAATTGCTGTGGATAATTGTCGTATATGGCATGGTCAGACAGATCAGGCCGTCATTGTCTATGAAGAATTTCTGCCTCAGTTATGGCAATCCAGCGAAGTCTAGGCATGTTATACATCATTTTTCTCCTATTGGGATATTGGTGATAGATGACCATGCAGGCTGATAAAAAAAATTCTTTTCTCAGTGGCTGTAACGACCGCTAGATGGCGTGATCCGCATCTCACCAAAGTGATTCGCAACTGCCCGCGCTGGTGCACTGGGACGGACATGATTTTCTCATTGATTCACGAGCTCGATTAGATAATATTTTACATGCAATTATCGATGACAAATTTACCTAGAAAATAAGACCAAGAACCACTCTCAACTCTTAATAGAACGAGGGCCAGTAGTCTAGACGTAAAAAGTGATTCGGAACTCCCCTATCAACTACGTTATCCTGAGCGCAATTCATAAGCTTGAACCAACCATCCTGCGTAAATCTGATGTTTTTGCACTGGAAACCTTGCAGAAGCAGAAACTAAAACAGTTGCAACACCTGCCTACTAGGTGCTCAGATGCCGCCGCTTTACTGCTACTCGGAGCTGAGAAAGTTGAAGCTACTATCCACAAGAAGCTCATCTCCATGTTCACAGCTATCTGCCATGATCCATCGAGCAGAGAACATAGTCTCGCTAGGAGACAGATAGCGCTTAAATCTTTGCAAGACAAGAGCTTGTTTTCTGAATTGAAAAAAGTACTGTATAAATACAACCTCCCATCTGCCACCCAACTGTTGCTGGACCAACCCAACAGGAACACATTCAAACAGAAAGTCAAAAAAGCGATTAACAATTACTGGACCTCCGTTCTTCAAAATGAAGCAGTGACAAAGACCTCGCTTCTGAACTTTGATGCCTGTGGAGTTCGTAAACCTCACCGTCTGGACATCGGTATACGACTGTCCAAGAGACGTACAGAGAGCCTGCGTAAAAGTCAAGCTTCTCATCGGATGTTACATCCTTCAATCAAACCGTGCCAGATTCAACCAGTATGCAGTAGACGCGACGTGTCGCCTCTGTGACGATGGACCAGATGACTTAATTCATTTCGTAGCTACCTGCAGCCGACTACAATGCATCCGGAAAGATCCAGTCAACAAACTCATCAGCCTACTCACATCAGCGCACCACGAGGATTTAGCAGAACATGCTCAGTCTGATCCAAGAGTCCTTAAGCAGATTGTCCTAGACGTCAGCAAATTACTCCCAGACCTTCCATACACCGTCAATACGGAGAACTCTATCCTATTGCAGGGGCATCGGAAGCAAATTCAAAGTGGTACGGCTACTATCATAGCACTTTATGCGAGGGTCCAGGGGCCGCCTAGACCCCTTAAGCTCCTGGGGCCCAGATCGTTGGAGACGCGTTCTGAGCGATTTCTGGCGAATAAAATCACTCTGCAATGAAGTGTATTTTTAGTTCTTTCCTAATGCTTTTACCATGAAAACGCAATCGATGGTGGTTTTCTGCGAAGCTGAATTACAAATGAAAGTACTCAAGAGTACTATTGTCTGGAAAAGTAATGGATGTGCAATATCGATTCGTTGCTTCAGAATAGTGTACATCTATTTCGATTTTCGGGAGTTTCCGACTGCCCGCTAGTGGGCACTCGAGTCGGGGAAGACAAAATATGTACTCAATAACATGAAAAGAGATAGGGTGCAATAAGCCTTTTTGCGGTTACAGGAATCGAGAGTGATCTAGAGTTCGCTGTGTGAAATGAGTTACCTGTATCTCTTTATTCAGCATTACAAAGGCATGAAAACAAATACAGTTTGCCATACACTGTTTACCTCTGGACATCGCAGAGAATATTTGAGCTCCTTGATGAAAGCTACCATGAACAATCTTTGTGCTGCTAATTATATGGGTAGGAGGCCCAGGATTTGTTTCCACGTAATTTGCCATTGTTACGAGAGCCGGCAAATAATACCTACATACAAACAATTGCATAATCCATAAACTGGCAAAATAAGAACAGTTAGACCTGGAAGCTTCATCCTCACTATAACACCTGTAGTTAACTGTGACCTTTGAAATCCAGTGATGTAAACAAGCATACACAATCGGAAGCAAGAGTGCTGCTAGCTTTACCTGATTGCCTCGTAATCGTACTATGCAATGGATACCAATTTGTTGTCTGTACTGGTCAATAGAAATTCCCATCGTTCTCAGAAATTTAATTTACACGTGCCTTACAAGTTAAATTTAGAACTTTCGAGCGTGTTTTCAGCTCCAAATGTGCTCCACTCCAAAGTGTGCTCAACTCCAAGTGTACGCTCAACTCGATCGTACAAACCAGACCTATTAAATTCTAGCCAAATTCACAATCACGATTTAGCGAATTGGCACGGACAACTGACAAATAGGCCAAAATACTTTGAATCTAAGTTGTCCAACTTCGTGTTATAAGAATTCAATTAATTGCCAAATTATGCGACAAATATTTTCTCATTACCAGCACTAAAATGTAAATGTTGTTGTTGCTGAGAAAGGAATTCTGACGAAACGTTTTCCTTCAGCTCAAGTTGCAAGCGAGTCCGATGATGGGCTGTAAACAACACAAACAATCATTCAGTTCAAGGACGTAAATACAGTATCTGGTATTTACCAATGAATCAAACCAAGTTTTTTCCCCACGTCGACGGTCGTCCAACTTCACACGTCTGCTTATCATCACGGGCAATGCGGACACTAAAATCCCGCCAGAAGAAAACCACGAGGTGCGGTGGAAACCCTTGTTACCATGTGCATAGTTTACAAAATAAAATTTGACGCATTGCTCTGACAGCACGGCACAATGTGCTGAATATGGGGTCATGGGAATGTCCGACTTCAAGAACCAAAAACATAGTCCACTAATTCACGAGCAGTGTGAACAAAACAAGGTAAAAGATACGACTGGCGATACCGTTAAAATACAGGCCTTCGCCTGATTCATCTAAATATACAAACGTTTTTGGTTGGTTTTATCCCTTCGGGGTTAAAAAATGTGAACTTGCGGATTTTTTTTCCTTTGACCGCATCACTCGTTGGCTGGCCTAATCACACTCATAAGCTGGCCAGATGGTTCTGCGCAGTTATTGGGTCAGGGGTCAGCCGGATATAGTGCGTGTACCAGTGTTGGCAAGCAGCCAAATTTGCTGTACGGCAACAGAGTCTGGGAATAGGCCCTATTCCAGACAAAAATTATGTATAGTAAAGTACCGTAATCTAGACACATTGTGTAGACGTAACCGATATAATTCTCATGGGCATAGGGCGTTGATAAATTCATTGCAGAAAGCCTCCATTAGGCCCCTCGCCCCCTTCCCATTTCCAACACTCCGCTGGGCCTGCGAGACAGCGAAGGACCAATTCCCGAAAGAGCAAAGCGACCAAGCAGGGGGAGAGTCTGAGAGGATGGTAACCCCTCACAGCATTTTGTGTGTTCAGGTGATACAACATGAAAAGAGAAAGGCGCTATTGAGCTCCTGTTTCAACCATAGCTCGTTAGACCGTATATTGTTTGAAATATAAGGTCGAGTACGGACCTGTAAAGGTAGCATGCAGCCAGAAACAACCTAGCGTGTGGGCCTATGAACAACGAAATTCGTATGAAGAAAATTAATTTCTTGTTTCGTTGATAAACACCAACCGGCACCATGCATATGAACGTAAATGTTACTTTCCATGCACGATCGAAATTGTTCCAAGAGAGCTGCGCTCTGAACCCATCAGTCTTATTCAACTGGGAAGCTCTATCAAAAGTGCTTGCAGTTCTAGTTTGTTTTTGTATTTTGTGTTTTTTTCTTTCTTTCTTGATGTTTTTGTTTTGTTTTTTTCTTTTTTGCGCAAAAGTGGTACGGCCGTACCGCTTCCGACGCCCGTGTATTGTCAAAAAGTGGAACACCTGTCAAGACTACTGTGTTTCGCCCTGCATGATAATAGCCAATCAATGCGAGAGAGAGAGAGAGAGAGAGAGAGAGCTAGTCGCGTTGTATATAAGTTATTTTAGACGTACTCTATGAGATCTTAACACAAGTGTTTTATGTTTTTAATGTCTGTCTTTACCTCCAACGAGGGTGCTCCTAGATGAAAGGAGGGATATCCGAACGAACAACAATGATGGCGGAGTACTAAGTCATCGAACCCACAGACAAATATAATGACTGCATATTCCTAAAAAAACATCTCAATTTTGGTAAAAAACGAAATTGAAATCATAATTTTAAATAGTGAGTTTTCAGAGTTGAATATATTTTTTTTTATTTCACGTGCAATCTAGCCTTACTGAACTGGAAATACTTTCACAGCCGACGATAACAGGACGATTCTCATTGGCTCATTCAGTTGATGCACCAAGACCCATGCGAAAGTACTAGCACCTTCGAACTGGATCTTTCTTCATCAATATTTTTCAAAGAAAAATGAATGCTGGTTAGAAAGGTATATCTATCATGTGTCTCACATGGATATGACGTGTTTTAAATAGTCTCCCAATATTTAGCTGCCTTAAAGTTAGAGTCTGGTTGGCATATCGAGTTGCTATTAATAATGCAAGTCACTGGTCCTGGTGCTCGCCTAATCCATTCCAAGCGCTCGTGAAGTATTCCAGACCAGCGTACAAAGTTCCATGCACTCAGATAAATTTTCACCAGTATACTGCATGACTGCGGGGAAGAACTGATGCGAGTCTATGAAACTTTGTCCGCGGCCATGGAATACTTCACGAGTACAAGGAGTAGATGGGGCGAGCGATCCCCCCGCATCAGATTGATACAATATGCCAGAGAATGTATATTTTTGTTGCTTGGATTCCATCTCATGTGGGTATATCGGGAATGAGCCATCTTCACAACGTCAAGGTTTCTATTTGTGAGCCAAAGGCGAACCCTCGACTATCTTGCATAGCAGACCGCGTTCCGCCCACATTCCAGTCACGTGACGTAGAAAAACTGCACTGATGGTAAAATATGTTAGGGTTTTACTTTGTTTTTACTTTCTAAACTATTCGCTGATACCGAATGTAAATATTTAATCCAAGCATGCAGAACAATAAAATATTAATGGATAAATCAGTGAAATTTTGTAGAAATCCGTGCATTATTTCACTTTATTCAAGTCCTTCAGTGGGAAGGTGAGGTCGGATACACGGACCATCTTTAAAGTTCCAGTGTTTCCTACATTTGCCTGGCTTGTTGGATGTTTGATGGTAGATGCGACTCAGACACATCAAATAAGGGACGTTTTTATTATTCATTTAATCCTGGTTATTTTATCACACGATTTTTCTTTATCATGCCGACACTTTGAAGTTATATTTTTAAGAGTGCAGTCTGGTCATTTACCTACATGTATCAACTCCTTATTTACATACATGTAAGCTCCATGAGACGGGTTTGTGTGATGAATGTCTAGTCGAGGATAACATTCCACATTTATTATTGAATAATGAACATTTTAGATTTCATAATGATCTTTTACATGCAGGTGTTTTTAACCCATCCATGGAGGCTGTTTTTAAGCCAAGCCAAAATCACGGTAAGTTATACCAGGCTGTTGCCATTATTATTGGCAGCTGTCGAGGATTTTAATTATCTAGTCTGTGGCTGAACTTTTATTTATTTTTTAACAAATGTTTAATACGCCTTGTGTCTCAGCGTCTTGGCTAATGAAGTCAACTTTTGTTTCATTTATCCCAATTATTGATTTTATTTGCATGCATTGTATGTGTTTTACATATTAATATTGAGTTATACTGCACCATTCTATTGCTTTTACATGATGTCTCTATTCCTGTTGGTCAAATGCTGAAGTGCAATGCTTTCAAGGTCTCCATCTGTCGGTGTTTGCCAATGGGGGTGGAGATATTATAACTATATGATGGAGCTTTAGGCAACCGTGGGGTTCCCGGGGCTGAAAAGGAATAGGACCCCAGCCATCTGGTTCCCGGGTGTGAAAGGAATAGGATCCATCGTGTAGGACTGAAATATAGTTGAAAAGGACGTTAAAATATATTCACTCACTCTACTATCTATGATTTACTCCAAGTATTGATTTTATTTGCATGCATTGGGTGTTTTATATCATTTTATGGAACTATATAATAGTCTAGCTGTGATATATGTTCCCTCTTTCTTCACCCTAACTATTGATTTTGATTACATACATTGTATGGGTTTTATTTATATCAATGTTTTTATTATTTTTATCACTGCTCATACCTAAAAAGAATGGTATTTTTTTATATGAATGATTGCAATATACTGTTTCATGAAGTTTTATGAAGTTTAAAATTGGGTTGTTAGATCATTAATATTATAGTTATTAAAATCAAGTATTACCCCTTCCTTCTTAACTGTTTTTAACCAGGACAACTAAAACCTTTGAAGTATTAAGTTAACATACATGTTGATATTTTATTTCTGAAAAGTAATTTTTTTCTCTTTTTAAGATATACTATTTATTTATTTTAAGACAAGAAGTAAAGAATTTATTATTTTCTTACAAAGTACAGTTTAATTTCAATTTGTTTTTTTTCTTTTCTTTTTTTTTAGTCACCAAGTCACCACCCAGCCAAGTTGTGTTCATGTTGCTTCAAATGGAACCAGACTCCCGTCATCCACCTTGTAAAACACTCCGGACCGCTGACAGGACACTTACATGGTGCAATAAAGACAAGTGGGCAATTACAGTGCTACACACCATATTATAAAGTTCCTGTTGCTTCTCAGCAGAATACATTGAAGCAACAGGAATCTGTGCCCTCCAGGCACCATCAACCACTGCCGGACAACTTAAAGAATGGTGAGCCCCCTCCTACGCACCATTGTGCAGGCCAATAAGTAACATGGGGAGAGGTTACTTTTGTGGTACATATGACTTTATTTCAGTTAAAATATCTTAAACATCTTTGCATGACATGACATAGTGAAGATGATACAATGGGGTATGATGGCTCAGTTTTGGCCAGGTTCTGTCTCATTCACAACTGTCGTCCTAATTTCTCGCCAGAATGATCTCGCTCAACTAGCAATTCGAAATTGGTTGACAACGCTAAGCAAGAGACATGCCACTAATCGGATCCGTCACTTGAACAATGGTAATCTGCAAATGTATCCTAAAATCATACAAACTACTCTGAGCACTGCTTACATAGAATCCCTAACACTGATTGCCTTGAAAATCAGCCTGGCACTATGGAAGAACCAGATTTTAAGCTGATGTTTTCACAGATGATGCAAAGATGCGATAAAACTTTGATCATGTCACAAGAAACTCAACAGGGAACGTTTTCATGAACAGGAATGACTTTCTCATCTATACACCCTAGTACTCTGGGTTGAAATGTAACATGATGAAATAGTACATAAGCACATTAGATATCTTCAGACATAAACATACAAAATTATAAACATTGAGCACAACTATTGAGCACTGTTGTTGGAATGAATCTAGTTAAAGAACACACTGCTGTAAAACAGAGTTTTATAAAGTTAACATTATAATCTTGAGCAGACACCACAAGGTTAAGACGAATCTTAACATGATCTTCTGGGAAGCACCATTAATTTGCTTACAAAATAGAATCTAATGGACACACTTAATATTTTTTTTATCATACCATGATCATGAGAGATCAATCAAGTTTGCATTTCATATATTATACTTCTTGTAGACAAGGTGAGGGGGAGGGAAGCAGGGTTAGATGACAATGAGAGATATACTATTCTGATATGTTTGGGAAGAGAGAAGTAACTATGTGATCTTGGTGTAATGATACGAGTTACTGATCCTACACAAATAGCAGCTTATCATGCTTCAACTGAGGCTTTGTATGGTCACACACTATTAAAGCCACAAACAAAATACATGTACAATGAAAAATATATCTAAAAAACTTTACACACAAGAGAGAGGGGTTGTAATGATTACGATACAGTCTCGATCAACTAAATCATATCATGACTGATTAACACAGCAGAACTTCACAAAAGCATACATGATAGAAAAGACAATGGAACAAAATATTGAAGAGCACTGGAGAGTAGATAACAAGATTTGACCTAATTTTTTGTTACTGGCTCAAATTTTGAATTTGAGTAAATGTGAAGTGATTTGACCAAATGCAATCAATTCCAATGTCCTTTCATGACTTATTAGAAATGCTGAACATGGTTGGCCAAAAGCCGGGGAAACCAATGAACAACCTACCATCAACTTCAACTATCTTCTACACTGAAGATCTGCATGTGCAATCAATAATAAAAACAGGCTTCTAATTCTACGTCTACAACTTCCATCTCTGGACAAAAACTATACACTTCAATAATACTGTTACTATCTGATATGTTGTAATTTTTTTCAAACTAGATTCTTTAAACAGAACCAAATGAGCACTGATATGGCTTGACCTCTGTTGAAGTCTGTGTATGTATGTACATATATACAAGTGTCTTTAATAACTCCGCTCTCCTGTTGAGTGACTCATATCATCAGGCACAGCCTGAAAAACAAGGGGAAAGAAAATACAACATTAGTTCAACTTATAAAACATGTTGGAAACTGCATGTCTACAAACTGTCAAATCATGACTCGGGAATAAACTAAAGTGTAAATGAAATTTCCATGTCAAAAAAGGTTTATTATTGCGTCTGGTGGTCCCAAAACCCAACTTTTGAACACCATGTCGAAGCGAATATCAAAAGTGGTCTTTATAAACCAGTTGCCAAAGGGTTAGGTAAATTGACTTTTTTTTTATTTTATTTTTTTTTTATTTTCTTATTTTTACTTTTTTCATTTGACTTTTTCATGATCACATACATGTACCTGGTGATAATATTGCTTCATGAGAGTAGAGACAGATGAACCAAACAAAGAAAATCTTTTTGTCTGAATTCTGCTTCACCGAATGTTAATGTTTGGCATGGCAAGAGGTAGGTGTGGCATGGGCCTCGATTGGAAGATGATTAAGGGGTGGTTCATGTTGAATAGTAAAATGTATACAGGGATAGCTACACAGTACTTGTCTTCAGCGAGTCTCAGGGATAAGTACGAGTCTAGACCAGCCGAATCACACAGGTTTTAGTTTGAAAAAAAAATAGTGCAGAAGTTGCTATACTGACAACGCCTATCAAAAGACACAATTACCAAATGTAATCCCCGATAGCAATATTTGATAGTTTTATTCCTTAATATGCTAAACAATGATGAGCTAGCTCATAAATCAAGACACTGTATCAGCTTAAATTGGCAGGTGTTTGGTCCGGAAAATAGTCCACATGCATATTGTAAAGAATTGCTTCGCACCGAGTCAGTAACCTCAACACTATTAACTCCTTAGGTGAACAGGTTTCGCTGATGATTGCATTAAATGAATCGGAAGTGCTACACATAAAAGCTGATGGAATTAAGGTACTGTCACTCTCCCACTATCACTCTCCACGATCCGAGGCAAACCTATCTACATGCGCACAGTGGTTTCTGTGCAGTTGTTGTTGTTAAAACGGTTTTGAAACTTTCGGTTTCGTGAAATTTTCAAGCAATTTGGGCTTGAAATACACACTTCCGTTCATCTGACAGCCCAAATTCAATCCCAAGCTAGATTAAAACCTCCTCTAGATTTTATCCAGGGATTTGAACTCTGAATTCTGCTCTGGTCTCTCAGAAATTCTTGGAAACCAAGCATGACTGGAGTATACACTAAACCCATTCCAAGAAGGCCCCCTCCCATTCAGGGGTGGCCTTAAATATGCATTAAATTATGATCTCGCTCTTCAAAGAAAGGAACATTATAGTTATACGAAACTAGTCCAGTTATCACTGATTAAAATATTCTGCATACTGTGGCTCCGAAGGATAGCGAAAGTACGAATCCCAAATGTTAACAGGGATTTAAGCATCAGTATACCTGTTGATGCAGGGTGAATCTAATTTCTAAGAATTACAGTGGGAAAGGTAGATTCAGCCCATCCTCTGGGCTCTTTCAAGATGGTTTATCTTTATGAATCACAATTGTGCTCATGAAGAGTAAAATGTAATGTGCATGGGCAATGTTATAATTAATATATATACCTTCCGTCTGTCAGTGATAGCAGCACTCTCCCTGGATATCCTAGAAAACCTTCCCCTGCCAGAGCCTTTGGAAATAAACTGAGGCACCATCGGAGGTCTTCTCATCTACAATGGAAGACCATTTGGTTATGAAGTTTAGAGGTAGAACTGATCTTGCTGAGTATGGCAGGCACAAGATTTTCAAAGGAATATCTGAAGGACTGCCAGGCTTTTCACTTGGAGCCGTAACCATAAACA
Source organism: Hanleya hanleyi (assembly GCA_036873755.1). Lineage (NCBI taxonomy): Eukaryota > Metazoa > Mollusca > Polyplacophora > Lepidopleurida > Hanleyidae > Hanleya > Hanleya hanleyi. The sequence continues at coordinate 29,015 of JAVTVY010020513.1, forward strand.
AATCAGCAGAATATCAATCAGCATTATGAATGAAGTCTCAATCTGCCTTTTGGACATTATTGAGAGAGCCTGCCTGTGAAGTGTTCCATGAGTTCAGCTGATCACCTACTGATTCGTACAATGTCACTTTGCCCAATTTATTAACCCAGGAGAATATTTTGAACTGGTGATAACTGACATACATTTATACATATGTACTATACTTTCCCAGTATTAAAAAAAACCATCATTATATTCAGAATACAATATACTTTGGCAAATATATGAAAATATGCCAGCTATCACCAATTCAAAATATTCTCCTGAGTTAAAAGATAGGGCGAAGTGAAATTATACAACAGCAGTAGGTAATCAGCAGAAGTCACGGGTCACTGCACAGACAGTGTCCTCTTTGTTCTCTCACTAATTTGCAAAAGGCATAGTCACCAAAATTATTAAAATCCCAGAAAAAAATCCTGCTGATAATAAACATACACTGTAAGCTTTTCCTACGAAGTAGGCTCTCGTTTGCAAATTGTCCAGTAATGAGTGAGTGAGTCAGTCCATCCAAATCCTTTCGTCGACAAAATAAGGAGAACCGTTGACATTAGAACCTTGATTTTTGGCATGAAGGTGCATTAGGGGAGTTACTGCTGGTAAGTTGACCTACTTTTCATGAAAATTTCTGGTGATTTTTGATGAAAGTCACTGCTGATTCTGACTTCTGACGGGGGGAGGGGGGGGGGGGTTTCAAGAGTTCAGTTCGCGTCAGAGTCCGAATGCCTACCCTACTTCGTAGGTCCTGTGACGTTAGTCACACTGCCATGTATTTATACTGTCACTTTGAACAAATTATCTGGACTCCTACAGCTCAGCTCATCTAATTCCAGGACTGTTTTGCTAATATCAAGGTCATTCTTTATTATCAGGAATGGTCACACACCACTGGCTCCATATGTTCACACAAACTGCCAACACAAACATGCTGGATTGACCATTTCTTGACCAAGTAATTCTGATGTAAGTCTGATATTAGTCTTTTCATAAAAATACTCAAGTTTTGAAACCGCGAAAACAGTGGACGTCTTCATATATGAAGTGACAGACTGCCTAGGAAGTGATGTCATTGTATGCCAAATTTCAAAGAGAAATGCACACAGACTGGTCCAAATCTAGTACATTTTTTGCCACAGAATTGAAACCAGTAATACAGGAACATACATTTTGATATCTCTGACTGACAGTCTGGCCCTACCAAAACCTCTCTGTATGGACTATATTATTATCCCTACAGAGAAGAGTTCCAATGACTTTGACACTACACTGTATCTCAAAACATGTGTAATGACTCGTCTTAATTTACAGGATTATCAAGGATCTATGACTAAATGTAGTCAAATTCCAGGAATTTTGTATAGACTGGAAAATGAAGTTCGAAATTATGATCTTTTTTGGGACCTGTCTGAATCCTGAATGTGTATGAACAGCGAAATAGTATCAACCAAATATTAATATTAATTTAATATTTTGTGTACAGATTCTTTTCGCCTGTGTGCCCTTCCTGATGAATGTCAAATAAATAAATAAATGAATAAATAAATAAATCGAAGTCATCTATATTCACCATTCGGGGTTGGCCACTGGTATGTTTGGTGCCCACCTCTGGTAACTCTGATACACCAGTGTGATGTCCGACTTTCCCATGGTTCTGTAATTGAGCTCTGCGCTGGTCCGTATCCATCAGTTCATCATCCCAGCATTCTTGTCCTTTCTGGTTAGACACTGATGGAGGGGTGTATACCCTCTGGTCTGGCCTCCTGTTGGGGTTCCTGGACAGTCTGGGGGGTAGGTTATTCGGACGACCGAATCCATGACTTCCTGAGATGGTACTCTGTGACCTCTGTGGATGCCCAGGGTTGTCGGGACGCCGCCATGATGTCATGACTGCAGCTGTCTGTGGTGCAGACACAGTAGCATCCCCAGCACCACACACATGAACCGGTTGAGCAGATACGGACGGTGCTGTAGCTACATTTATTTTCGTGAAAGCGGGTTTCAGCTGGACTGGAGTGGCGCTTCTATTCTGGTGAATGCCGCTTTCATCAGGTGACGTCTCCCAGTCTTCTCCGTTAAAAGTGTCAAAATTTTTATCTATACCTGACCTTGACTCTTGTCCCAGTTCAGATGGTGGCCAATGCCTGGATTGGGGAGCATTGGCCATGGAAGCACTAACTGAAGGCATGTTGACTGGAATTCCATCTGAGATATTATTGGCAGGTGATATAGTCGAGGCCACACTGGCTGGCGATATATCAGATGCAGAATTGGCCAGGGAAACATTCAAAGCAGTATTGACTGGTAAAGTATTTGTAGCAGTATCAGCTTCCGGGACAACAAAGTTAGCCTGGTGCTGTCCATCCACACAGGGCATAGATCCAACATTGATACCTTCGATACTCCCGCCAACCATTGTAGGATCGAACGGCTGCCCGGGACTCGAGTCATGTGGTACATGACCAGCTGTTTTCTCCTCACTCTCATTCTGCACTGCGCCATTTTGTTGCTGCATCAGCTGTTGCTGGATTCGCTGCTGGATTGAATATGCGAATATGGGAGAGACAATGGGAAGCATTGGCATGCCGACGAAGGGGAACTGTCCCAGGCCTGGGAACATAGGTACAGGAGGAATCATCGGGAATGACATTGGGTTGGACAGCATGTTCATGGCATTGCTGTTGGTGAGATACTGCATGTACATTGCATAGGTTTCGGTCAGCGCCGATGGCAAGCCAAGTGATATCTGGCTGAGATCTGGGACAAACGGCTGACTTGTGGGTAAGCTCTGAGTTGTAGGTATACTCTGTCCTGGTGACTCTGACTGAGAATGGTGTCCATCAGTCGTACGGTCGTCAGTGATACCGGTACCACCAACGTCTTCCTTTGGAAGTGCCCAGATATCACTTGTGCTCTGGATCTTCCTGCTCATGGAATCCAGATCGTCTGTGCATGGATGGCCCTCTGGAGCTCGATCAACCTGTGAGCATGCAGACTCTTCTGGAGGGAAAACAGTTTTGTTACCAGCCCATTGTCCTTCCCCGGATATATCCTTGCTGCTGAAGTCCGATACCAAGGACTGAGTACATACTTCATTCTGTGACTGTTTTGTTCGTTCAGATTGCAACTCCTCACATTCCCACTGCTCTGGAGAAGGATCTACTATATTACAAGAACCAGAGTCTTCAGTAAAGCAATTTTTGTCTGGAATTGGCGATTCTCTTTTGGAAGGTGTTTGCTGCTCCTGGTTGCTGTCAATGTTCATGCCACCTGTCTGATCAGGAGTGGAGTCTCTTTTCTCATAAGCCTGCCTCATACATAACTCCATACTATCGTTCTTATAGTTGTAGGGAAAAGCTGGGTTTGCACCAACATCTGGCTGTTGGACTTGTGCACAAAATATCGGTTCTTGAACAGGTGCCCTTGAGAATTCATGCATTGGTTTCCGAAAATCATCCTGGTTTTGTGAGTGGTTGATGAATTCCCCAGTCTTCTGAGTCATATTCCTGATCTGACCGGGACTTTCCATTCGCTCATGGTCATGTTTGTTTGATGGATAATCGTTGAAGCCTTCGCTCTTATTTTCAGGCAGGACTCTATAAGGTTTCTTCAGATCATCTGGTTCAGTGCTGTAAGCTGGAATTGGCTTGAAACCATCTGGTTCAGCGGTGTAAGCTGGACATGGCTTGAAACCATCTGGTTCGGTGGTGTAAACTTGACATGGCTTGGAACCATCTGGTTCAGCAGTGTAAGCTGGACTTGGCTTGACACCAACTGGTTCGGTGGTGTAAGCTGGATATGACTTAGAACCATCTGGTTCGGTGGTGTAAGCTGGATATGACTTGAAACCATCTGGTTCGGTTGGGCACGGCTCCGAACCACCAGGTTTTGCAGTGTAATCTGGGCATGGTTTTTCCTCATCAAAAGCTCCCTCAGGCATATCCTCCTCACTAAAGCAGAAAAGTAACTTGTATCTTTCATTAAAAATATTACTGCAAACAATTTATTAATATTTCATGAAACCCTGTTCTTTAAGGGTCATTAAAGTACATTGTATTACGCATGCAACATCGAGGAAGGAGGGGGGGGCATGGGTCAGAATTCTGGAATTTTTAAGTACTCAAGGCTGAAATGTGCAAACAGAGAGGTGGAGATGTGCTGACCATATGTGAAAAGGTGAAGAGGTGGGGGTGTTGGGTGATTCAAGTAAAGGCCTTAAAGCTTTACAACCTGTGATTTTGAGACTTTTCGCATATTGGTGTGCATTCATATTTTCATACAGTTCATGATGAATAGGCTGATGTGTTACCTGGAGTCAAAACTGTAGTCTCCTGTTGGTCCCTTAACATTCCAGTCTGTTCCCTTATTGATCTCCGATGAGGTATCAGCCATTGGACACGTCCAGTCACCACCACCTCTGCCCCTCCCCTCACGTTTCAGGGTTGTAGTAAACATGGCACCCAACTTGTCCTGCATGGTTGTGGCACCAGCATCCGGAATCCCAGAATGCATCTGAATAGCACTGGCCCCAGAACCGGGGAATTTCAGTTCTTTGGAGTGCTGATTTGTGGTATCAGTATCGGAGAAGTTCAACTTGCGCCCAGTATTGTTTCCACCAATTGGGGTATTGAAGGGGTATGCTGGTTTCTGCTGCATATTTGTCGTGCTCAGATACGACAATTCAGACTTGGACTGTGTCCCGTGATCTGCAGGATTGTGCTGGAAGGTACCAGCATCAGTACTACTGTCGTAACCTGGAAAAATACTGGCAGGATTCTGCGGTTGCTGTTGTAGTGTCCTGGCACCAGTGTAAGCGATTCCAGATCTGTGATGCAAATTAGTTGAACCGTATTGGACATAATCTGACTCGTGACTCCAGGAGCTCTGCTTGGAAGGTGAAGAAACTGGAGGGAAATCATCAATAGTGTCCAGTCTAACCCTGGGGCCCGATGCAGGTAGCTGGGTGACCGCAATTTCAGGGAATGCTTGGAACCTACAAGAAAAAAAACCCCTCACAAATTAATGTTGGATCATTGTGCTTATGAGAAATGAAAGAAAAAGGTAGTTCTGTTGTGAAGATCACTATTTGATATGGCATACAGTTAACAAAGTGTTTTGTCTGTCATTATACATGACAGGCCATACATGTATACACCTTTTGTAACATACTTACGGTAATTCCCCTAATAATCCGATCACAGGCAGTGCCACATTTAAAGCACGTATGTGAAACTATTGTTTATATATCCAACTATTCTTGTGCATTATCTTTTAAGATGTGGTAGTTTTACAGTTTGATAGCATCACAGTATCTTTGTCATTCTTTGTTTCTAAAATAATGCAGTGGAAAGTTGCAATTCCTGTGATTGAATTATTAGGGGAATTACTGTAGTTATTGCTCTGGAGGTTAAATTACAAGAAACACCTCTTTCTACTCGTTCTGGGTTTACCAAATTTTCAACTCTTCGCTTCGGATGCTCAAATTCAGGATTTGAACAAATTGAAATGCACCCAGTAATAGTTGGGTCTATGCATGTTTGGAGTTGTTGTAAAATCAGGTATATTCCATATTGGGACATGCTTGGAGTTTCCTGCAAATGAGTTTTATTTATTTGTGATATTACATGTAATGCAAAAAATCTTCAGACGAGCTAGTAAGAGAAATATGTGAATGAACTAATTTTCTAGCTTAACAGGCACTGTCCCATCATTTTTTAGAGCCATGTCAACCCTTTTTATCAGCCACAGCGAAAAAAGATGGAGGACAAAAAATTTGCCTGTAAAAATTTTGCCAAAATAATGTTCTTTAAAGGTGAACTGCAAAGCTTTTAATTTTATCTAAAATGTTGCTTATATACATCTTGTCTTATGTGACATAACTTTTATACGATTTTGGGGAAAATATATTTTGCAAAATTGTACTAATAACAATATTTAAGTTATCCTGTTATAAATCCATCTTGAAAACTTGCATCGCTTGTCTCTCTTGGTTTGTAGAACGTTATGACGTTATAGTGGTCTCCTTCATTCAAGTTTTATTTAAATGTGACGTCATGCTACGTTGGATGAATGAACGAGGGCCACTATAACGTCATGACGTTCCAAAAACAACGGGAGGCAAGCGATGACGTTTTTAAAAGTTCTGGCTCTCGGTATAAGTTTTGACTTCTCATATACTCAAAATGAAACAATAACCCACAGAACTATTACCACACATATTTGTAACAACTATAAAAGTTCTTGTTTTATGACATTTTAACAGAACATTGGAAAGCTTTTCAGTTCACCTTTAAGAATACTGATCAGCGATACGGATTTGATATTTTTGGAACATCATGATGTCTTGCCGGCATCATTGAAAACTGTTGACCGCTTCTCTCTTTCAGGAAACAAGCCTATGCTTATGTATACTATGATTGTCTTTTTGAATTTGGTGCTAATACTGTTATATGGAAATGGAATAGGTCTTTGGATTATGGACGCGGATATTCTCTAATGGACGACGGCTGGATTATGAATGACGGACTTGACGCTTGTAATCGTCCCCTTTAGTACTTTCCAAACTTAATACGTTGCGCGACGAGTTTGCCTTAGTGCGGTTCCACCTTTCTAATATTTCAAGTTACGAAATGAAGTTAGTGGCGCGCTTTGAGCGTTTAAATGTTTCCTGTACAAAAATAATCTGTTGTGTAAGCCTGTAATTTGTTCCACTTTTGCTATCATAGGCACAGTATGGATTTGACCTATTTCTGTCAAAATATATGCCGCGAAATAGGTGGAAGTGGTGTTGAATTTAGCAGAGCAGGATGAGCTGGAATCCATATTCAAACTAGAGCCTATCGGCTTTAATGAAATCTGGTAGCTGGGTTATTGGGGGATAAGTTTGTAATGAAATAAACGCACAATTATATATTTAATTTCAAGTTAGATACAGGTAGCACCAGGCATGAATGTATGTGGATAAAACGCAATCACAAGTTACATCCTGTGACAAGGTATATGAAGGACCGTTCGCGCCATAAACGCATCCTTTAAACGTTTTAACTTCCTAAACGTTTAAAAATTGTAAAGCTTTAAAAAGTTTAAACGTTCAAACTTGAACCAACCAATCAGATGTTATGAACTGACATTTTCCTGTTAAAAAGCAAACGTTTCCAGTTGTAAATTCGCGACTTCAGACGTTTCCTGTCAAAAGAAAAATTCGGTCTTTTAAAGATTCCCGGTTAAAAGGATAACGTTTCCGGTTGTGATCGTCCAATCAGATTTTTTATTTGGGCCGCGTGTATTTCAACATCTACACCAACACGTGCAAATCTCCAACGGCAAACGTTTCTGGTATGTAGTGTAGTTTAACCAATGAAAACCGTTCTTACAAATTAGGTTTTGGAGAATATCATTGGCACCGCGACAATTTGCGCAGTTTGATGCACGGTGGGCATGAGGAATACAATATGCGCGAATATTTGTAAGGGTTATTTTGATTGGTTCAAACAGACTACATAGCGGAAACGTTTTGCCAGTGGATACGTGTTGATGTTGAGGTTTGAACATACGTGGCAGCAATAAACAAATCTGACTGGATGATCACAACCGGTAACGATTTCCCTTAAACCGGAAACGTTTAAAAGTCTTGAATATTACTGCTGGAAACGTTTGCCTTTTGACAGGAAACGTATAAAGTATTGGACGTTACAACAGCAAACGTTTGCTTTTGGACAGGAAAGGTCTTCCAAATGTCAATTCATGACATCTGATTGGTTGGTGCAAGTTAAACGTTTAAATTTATTAAACGTTTGGATTTATGGCGCGAATGGCCCTTCTTAAAAGGTACGGACATAATGAAGTTAAACATACCATAGAAAGGCAGTCCTAGGATAAAAGTAGCTCCGAAAATGGAAGCCGAAATTTAGAATATTATATCACAATGACTTCCATTTTCGGAGTTACTTTTATCGTAGTTTATGTGAAATTGATCTGTGGGAACAATGAAAGGTAGTTGCACACGTTACGCTAACCATGTGTTACCCAATTAATTTCCGTCCAAATAGACACTACAGTAGGTGCTCATCCAACCTTGACTCAACCAAAATAGCTGAATTGTGCTCTTTATCTTGATACAAATTCCTCCAATACGTCAGTTCAGGATTCCAGATGAACACCATGACCATCATGTTAATTTAACCAGCACAAAGAAAGCAATATGCTACCTTCTTTAACCTGGTATTGTTGGTGTTGCGTTGAAACGGCAAACTGACCTGTTGATAATTCGATGAAAAAAGGGGCCAGTGGAATGAAGTCTAGGCCTAAATACCCACAGGGAATTAAGGTCAGTTTGTACAGAACATACATGTACCTAGGGGTAAATAAGAGATTATACCTAGGGGTAAATAGAGATTGATTTAGTGTTATGAGTGAGAAGGGCTGGACATCAAGGTTGATGATGGTTATGTCACAAGTTAGGATAAGACAAGACATGTATTACACTTTCTGGATATCCCACAGGTTGACTGGCGGGGCACAAGATAGGAAAAGATTATAAGATATGTTACAGCTTGCTTTTGTGAGAAAAGCAAACAGTGGCCTGCAAAGGTGATAATGAGACAATGGTGGTCAGGTTGGCTGCTATGGTAGAGCATCTCTCACATATACACCTAACCTGCTAAACTGTATAATTTTGTCAGCAGAGTCCAAGCTTTGGTAAAGTGACGATACCAGTCTGCCATACTTTAGAGCGTATTAATCTCATATTTTGTGGGAAAACAATGAACAGAGTAATATTTAATGCAGAAAAGGGATCAAATATATGCCAAGTGACTATTAGTGACTAAATATAGACATTCAAAAGCCTTTCAACCACTAAGGATCCCCAGAACTCATCTCTGTGGAACTACTTTCATGCACCGTAAGGCTATCCCGTGAGTCGGTTTGCACTTTTGTCCATTTCCCTACAGCATTCTAAAGAGCCTCTGGCTTACGCCAGATCTCAAAAATTGTACAAGATATTTAGGAATAGTCTTTCATTGTGCAGTTCGAAGTGATTTAATTTTTGACTCGACCCTCAGAATGTACATCTACAAGCCCTTGCTTTACCCAAACTGTGCTGCTTCCAGCTCTGCTGTTTGGAGGCTCATCTCCATGGCTTGACGAAGCATCTCCACCTCATCTTCAGCAGTTGTTGGGGTCAACTCCTCCAACAGTTGCTTTCTCTGCTCCCATGGGTTGTTTGTGTACAGTCCTGACTGCTGATATAGAGGATTAACTGGGCCGGCTGTAACACAATAGTAAATACAATCACATTTTTACACACGGCAGTGTGAGTAACGTCACAGGACCTACGAAGTAGGATAGCCATTAGGACTCCGACGCGAACTGAACTCTTGGAAATCCCCCCCATCCCTAGTTGAAATCCTGCCGAAATTAAGATGGGCACTGTCCAAGTCAGAATCACCAGTTATTTCATAAATAATCACCAAAAATTTTCAACAAAAAGTAGGTCAGCTCAGAACTTGCTGGTAACAGTCCCCTAATGCACCATGCCAAAAATCAAGGTTCTAATATCAACGGTTCTCCTTATTTTGCCAACGAAAGGATTCGGATAGACTCACTCACTCATTACCGGACAATTTGCAAATGAGAACCTCAACTTCGTAGGAACAATAATGAAATCTCATGGGCAATCAAGTAGAAAGACGATGGTTTGATCTGAACTATTTGTCCTAGTCTGTTTTTTAATGATGATGCGAGAAGAGAATGGTGTAAACTAAAAGACAACATTCAAAAACTTGGATCATATTACTTTCTACAGTAACATCATAAAAAAGAATTCTAAATATATAGTACCATGTAAAAATGTACACTGTAGGGTACATCAATTCATTACACATATGGCTAGATATATGTGATTGTTTTTCACTTGAAAAAAACTTCTTCATTGTAACTACATGTATTACTACATAACAGAACAAAATTTAACAAGCATACCAGTCAATTCGGGTTTCAGCATCTTTGAATGCTACTCCACTTGGAGCAACTATTGCCTAAATGAACTATCATGCCTCATGCAATATTCAATATTTGGAATTTCAGACCCATTTCAAGACACTTCTGTCACAATGTTCGGGGGCAGGGGGAGCCAAAATTGTCCAGGTATTAACCAGGTAACTTGATATTTGATTACCAGGTGGTGAGATTTACTAACAGACACAGAGATTTACACATGTATGGAAAGATTTAACTGCAGAAGATGGTTTGATTTATACACAAATGGGGGGTTTTACTTATTGATGTTTATGCATGTATTGATTTATGGGATACATGTACTGTATTGGAAGATTTAGTTACAATATGGATAAATTACCAGCACCATCCAACAATGGATGTTTCATCGTAATTGCGAAGTATTGAAATTTCAGAAGTTGTCCATTTGCCAAATTTTTCAGAATGCATACACACATGTGCTCTTATGTCACTGGATGGAAAATGAAGCTCTGGCGCAATGTCACATAATGAACGGCTATGTCATACATTTATCTTTGTGATGTTCCATAGGAGCAATGTTTTCCAAAGGATCGCTTTACTCGCAGCAGCAGTATGAACGGAAGAATCCGATTAACCTAATACATGCAGATCATCCAATATTCAACGATGACAAATGGACTTAGTCATGCAATCTCGATGACAAACAAGCAAACCATAATCGACCATGCAAACAACAAATATTAAAACTGATAAAATATATTAATTTGTTATTTTCAATTTCAATGAAATGTGATAACAACCAACAAGTGCGTAACAGGTGACTGGTTAGCTAGATATTATTGGGTTCACTTGAACCCTACATTTATAGAGGAACCATTGCCTTCTCAAATCTCTGCAGATGTGGTAAATATTGACAGTCAGTTCAAGTGGTTGCAGAAAAAAAGAACGAAATTCTCCAAATAACAGATTCAGTGTTTTCCTTAAGTGTGAAACAGGAAACAGTTTGAGTATGTGAATATGACAGATCATTTATCGCTGTAGCCACCTTTAGATTCTGATGTCTGATTTGAGTACTGATAGGTCTGCCAATCTAATCTTGGTTTGATTTTTGTAATATTGTCAAATAAAATTAATATTGATATATGATAAACACGATCAATATGCCCTGAACATCCAAAGAAAATAGGAACAGTGCAAAATTAGAGATCAATGACGGCAAAACATACGCAGTCTGCTTTGATTTTGGAAGCTATCATTTTGAAATTTGGGCTCCATATCAGCCAGCCCCCACCCTCCCTCACCCCCATGCAAGAACTAGCTCGACTATGTACTGCCATGACTGTCAATAAGGGTGTTTTTCAAACGAAGTGCCTTCAATCAGGCCAATTCTATGTTGTATTACAAAAGCACTGTCGATTCAGCATGCACAGTTAACAATGGCAAATTTGTAACAGTACACGACAGTACTCTGGGGAAATGAAATGTTAATTAACATGCAAATTTGAACAGTTTAGTGACAGCCAAACAAGTGTCTGAACAGTTCAAAGTTACCAGCAGGATCACTGCAGTCACTGAGCCTCTGAGGATAGACATCTAAGTCCTCATCAAGGTGTGACACAGGAGATTTCATGATAGAAGGGCTCATTTTCTTGGCAGGGAATGTGGGAGATACTCTGCTGGGAACAAAACAGGCTCAAGCATAAAGCATTCCACTCCCAAAGCAAGGTGAATAAGTATAGAGAAATCATAATGACAGTAAGACACGTATGACAACTTCCTACTAACACTAATGACAACACAAATGAATATATATTAACCAGCAGGGTTCATACACTTACAGCAAGTAAAAATTCCAGGAGTTTTCCAGGACTTTCCAAGTCAATAATTTCAATTTTCCAGAAGTCTTTATTTCAGGAACAAATTTTGGCACAGTAATGCATGGCATCAGATCACTGGTTTTCCCAGAAAATGAAACTGAACTTCTTCCACGAGTTTAACTTTATTTTTAAGCATTTTCCAGGACTTTCCCAGTTAGCAACTACATTCCAGGAGTTTTACGAACTTTCCAAGAGGCATATGAACTCTGAATAAAAGATCAGCTGAATAAATACAGAATACATTACCAGGCGATTACATGTATGCTGATGGTTCAATAATCATTCAAAATATACAATCAGTCAAAACCCGAGGACTGGCAGAATGCAATGCCAATATTGTACAGTATTAATACCACAGCACACTTATTTCACACCAAAGCAAACGAGAGATCCTAAAGGATCTTGGCGCCCACCATTGTCTGATAATTGTAAGCTAATGACAAGAGGATCTTTTTGTCCATTGTTACTAAGAACAAATGAATGATTTGCAATTTTGTTTGCAGAATTTCGAATTGAAGCGAAGACAAATCTCTTTGACACTTTCGCATGAGCTATGAAACATACTTAAGATTTTAAAATGAGGAACGAATGCTATTCCTGTTATGTTTACTGGGCTACTTTGAGTTATCTCTTTTAAGATACCATGCTCGAAAATAGTAAGATGGTACAAAACTTAATTCTGAAGGGATCCGGTATGTGCAGTAATGTTGAAACTTTAGTGTCTGAATCCTGATTATCTCTCTTGGATCGAAACACGCAGTAGTCTACAGTTGTCGAGTTGTGAGGTTGTGTCACAAGAGTGACGTCCCTTCGTGTAGCCGACCCGCCGGCAGAGAAAATGATGGGGCAGTTCACTTGCAATGGCATGGACTAAAGTCAACTGATTTAAAATTTGAAGAAATACATTTTAATTCGGAATCATTTGAACTCCTTGATATAGAAGGTGAAGGTATGGATATTCTCTATAGTCAATATATAGAATATGCCCCACCGTTTGATCCGCCTACTCTTGTGATGCAACGTCACAACTCGGGAATACCGTATTAATTTGAAGCGTAACTTGGATTTTCGAATCGGACCAAAAATGTATCTTGCACAACTAAGCTCCATGTGGGACATGTGTACCAAATTTCAGAAAAATCCATGAAGTATTTCCTGAGAATTCACGATAACAATGTTTCAAGGGGAAATTCAAGATGGCCACTTGGTGGCCATATTGGATTTTCGAATCAGACTAAGAAAGGTATCTTGTGCAACTGGACCACATGGGGAACCTGTGTACCAACTTTGAGAAACATCCATGCAGTACTTCCTGAGAAACCACGATAAAGTTTCATGGGGAAATGCCAAATGGCCACCTGGTGGGCATATTACATTTTCAAATCGGACCGAAAAAGGTATCTTGCACAACTAGTCCCCAAGGGGAACCTGTGTACCAAATTTGAGAAAGATCCACGCAGTACTTCTGGAGAAATCACGACAAAGTTTCATGGGGAAATCCAAGATGGCTGCCTGGTGGCCATATTGGATTTTCGAATCGGAAGAGAAAAGACATCTTCAACAACTAGACATCAAGGGGAACCAGTGTACCAAATTTGAGAAAGATCCATGCAGTAGTTCCTGAGAAATCGCAATAACAATGTTTCATGGGGAAATCCAAGATGGCTGCCTGGTGGCCATATTAAATTTTGGAATCGGACCAGGAAAGTTATCTTGCACAAGTAGACCACAAGGGGAACCTGTGTACCAAATTTGACGAAGATCCATGCAGTAGTTCCTGAGAATTCACAATAACAAAATTCACGGGGAAATTCAAAATGGCCGCTTGGTGGTCATATTGGATTTTCGAATCGGACCAAAAAAGGCATCTTGCACAACTGGACCACAAGGGACCTGTGTAACAAATTTGAGAAAGATCCATGCAGTACTTCCTGAGAAATGACGATAACAAAGTTTCATGGGGAAATCTAAGATGGCCGCCTGGTGGCCATATTGGATTTTCGCATCGGACCAGAAAAGGTATCTTGCACAACTGGACCCCAAGGGGAACCTGTGCACCAAATTTGAGAAAGATCCATGCAGTAGTTCCTAAGAAATCGCAATAACAAGGTTTCGTGGGGAAATCCAAGATGGCTGCCTGATGGCCATATTGGATTTTCGAATCGGACCAGAAAAGGTATCTTGCACAACTAGACCCCAAGGGGAACCAGAGTACCAAATTTGAGAAAGATCCATGAAGTAGTTCCTGAGAATTCATGATAACAAGGTTTCATGGGGAAATCCAAGATGGCCGCCTTGTGGCCATATTGGATTCTCGAATCGGACCAGAAAAGGTATCTTGCACAACTAGACCCCAAGGGGAACCTGTGTACCAAATTTGAGAAAGATCCATGAAGTAGTTCCTGAGAATGCATGATAACAATGTTTCATGGGGAAATCCAAGATGGCCGCCTTGTGGTCATATTGGATTTTCGAATCGGACCAGAAAAGGTGTCTTGCACAACTAGATCCCAAGGGGAACCTGTGTACCAAATTTGAGAAAGATCCATGCAGTAGTTCCTGAGAAATCGCAATAACAAGATTTCATAGGGAAATCCAAGATGGCCACCTTGTGGCCATATTGGATTTTCGAATCGGACCAGAAGAGGTATCTTGCACAACTAGACCCCAAGGGGAACCAGTGTTCCAAATTTGAGAAAGATCCATGAAGTAGTTCCTGAGAAATCATGATAACAAGGTTTCATGGGGAAATCCAAGATGGCCGCCTCGTGGCCATATTGGATTTTCGAATCGGACCAGAAAAGGTATCTTGCACAACTAGACCCCAAGGGGAACCTGTGTACCAAATTTGAGAAAGATCCATGCAGTAGTTCCTGAGAAATCGCGATAACAAGGTTTCATGGGGAAACCCAAGATGGCTGCCTGGTGGCCATATTGGATTTTCGAATCGGACCAGAAAAGGTATCTTGCACAACTAGACCCCAAGGGGAACCTGTGTACCAAATTTGAGAAAGATCCATGCAGTAGTTCCTGAGAAATCGCGATAACAAGGTTTCATGGGGAAAGCCAAGATGGCCGCCTTGTGGCCATATTGGATTTTCGAATCGGACCAGAAAAGGTATCTTGCACAACTAGACCCCAAGGGGAACCAGCGTACCAAATTTGAGAAAGATCCATGAAGTAGTTCCTGAGAATTCATGATAACAAGGTTTCATGGGGAAATCCAAGATGGCCGCCTTGTGGCCATATTGGATTTTCGAATCGGACCAGAAAAGGTATCTTGCACAACTAGACCCCAAGGGGAACCTGTGTACCAAATTTGAGAAAGATCCATGCAGTAGTTCCTGAGAAATCGCGATAACAATGTTTCATGGGGAAATCCAAGATGGCTGCCTGGTGGCCATATTGGATTTTCGAATCGGACCACTAAAGGTATCTTGCACAACTAGACCCCAAGGGGAACCTGTGTACCAAATTTGAGAAAGATCCATGTAGTAGTTCCTGAGAAATCGCGATAACAAGAAATTGTTTACGGACCGACGGACGACGGGCAAAAAGCGATTTGAACAGCCCACCATCTGGTGATGGTGGGCTAAAAATCTATGGCAACCATAATACACAGCAGCAAAGAAGTTCACAGACACCTACATGTGCCTCTGACCCTTAATCATTTTTGTTAACTTCCAAGGAAAGAATTTCACCTCAGACAGTCAGAATCAGCAGACAAAAGGAACGTAAAAAGAGGGTTAGGATCAGCAATACATAGTGCTCTGAAGTCACATGTTTTGATACACTGCACAACGGCAAGCTTTCAGTGTAAATGGCAGAAGTAAGCAACAATCATATAACATGCCGTCACCATGATTAAATAGAATAGGACTGCAAGAGCTATGACTGCTTGTAGGTCAAAGCTGGTAGATAGATCAAGGGGTTGGATTTATGGCAGCTAGAGCATATCAAATTGTTTTACCTGTTGTGGTGACGTTCTGCCTCGTATGCCAGAATTTCCTTCATTTCTTCCTGGTTACGAGAGGCTTCCCTCTCCTGTTCTTTCCTCAGCATCTCAGCTTTCTGTCTGTCCAGGGCTCCCTGAATGAGGTGACCAGCAGAACATGAGGATCAATCAGTCAAGTAGTATGACCAAGAATACACAGCACAGTGGAGTCAATGATCTCAAGTTACATTATCATCAATATATATTCTATAAACATAAGAAAATGGCTCAGAAGTGCTCAGACGATGAAGAGCAAACTGAAACATAACACAGCAAGGAAGCAAGCAGAGATTGCTCAATTGTATCCCCCCACCCCACTTCCGCTTTAATCCGACACTGCCGCGCCATTGTTCTGTTCTGTATTGGTCGGTGGAGGCCTAATTTGGAGTCACTTTTTTCAGCATGCCTCGTATAATACATATTCCAAGTATCGACCAACAAGAAATAATACAATTTTTTGAGGCAAGATGGTCATCGGGGCTTTCCGAAAATGTGATCTGGTTTAATATGAGACCTACATTCCTTGGGAGTATATTGTGGTGAAATTATGAAGCGATCAGTGAACTTTGAATTTTGCACCCAATGCAATCTTTTTGGGGCAATTTCATACTTCAAGACCTATGTGGTCTGCTTTGGAATGTAGAATAACAATTTTATAGCCATTTTCCCAGTCCAAATCGGTTATGGACTGAGATCCAGCCTGAACAAAATAAATATATCCCATTCACTTAGGTTTGATGAACAAAGGGCCACAACTCTTCAAAATATAACCGAAAGCAGAGAAACTTCACACTGCACAACTATGGGGCATTGACCACATATCATGCAAATTCCATACTTGTCCATACAATATTAAATGAGATCCAGCCCGGACAAGTCCCAATTCACAAAGACTTGAAGAACAAAGGGCCAAAACTCTTGAAAATATAAGCGAAATGCGAAGAAACTTCACGCTGCACAACTATAGGGCACTGACCACATATCCTGCAAATTTCAAAATTGTCCATACAATATTAACCAAGATCCAGCCCAGACAAGTCCCAATTCACGGAGATTTCAGGAACAAAGGGCCGTAACTCTTGAAAATATAAGCGAAATGGGGAGAAACTTTATACTGCACAAATGTGGGGCACTGACCACATTTCATGCAAATTTCATACTTGTCCATACAATATTAACCAAGATCCAGCCCGGACAAGTCCCATTCACAGAGATTTCAGAAAAAGGGCCATAACTCTTGAGAATTAAACCGGAACTCGGAAAAAATTATACGCTGCACAACTACGAGGCACTGGCCACATTCCATGCAAGTTTCAATCCTGTCCATCAAATATTAACCGAGATATCGCGCGGCCAAGAAATTCGGATGGATAGACGGACGGACAAAGCGATCTGCCCCCCTCTAATTAGAGGGGGGGGGGGGCATAATTACAATAAAGATTTCAAATGATAGACGGACATCTCGCTTGACAGGATCATACCACAATATGATCGAGACAAAAGGGGAGGGGGATTCTGTTTAATGTCACACTCAAGGTTATTTCACTCCTATGGGGAGAGCCAGTTTGAATGGTGGAAGAGGCCGAAGAACCCGGAGAGAACCACCGCCTGTCAGTAAGTAACTGGCAAACTTTCACTCATGCACCATTGGGGCTCGAACCTGTGCCGGTTCAGTGGTGTGAAGCTAGCAATCACCAGCGATGCACCTTAGACCACTCGGTCACCTAGGTCCTTGTGACAAAGATATGTGCTTGATATTAGGTGTGTTTTTCATCAGCATTTATTAATACTGGGATTTTGACAATGAAACCAGGACTTATCAGCAGTTACACACAAATAGTTTACCTGTTGTTTAAGCTGCCACTGTGTGTGCCTCTCTGGTTGAACCTGCATGATTTCCCTATACTGCTGTAGGTGATAGTTGGTCAACTCAGGGTCATGCTCAGGCCTTCTCGCTGTGGTTGAAGGAACATCACGTCTAACTGGGGGAACAACCCTCTTAGTCCCTGAAGGGACATCTTCTTCATTTTCTTGCTGTGAAAAGTGAATCAATCATTAACATTTGGAAGAATATTAGTTATTGTTCCTTTTCATTATCAGTATACCACAAAATATTATTTGGGTTAGATGTCTGGTGTAACAGAGTACAGTCAAGAAATTCGCAATTGATGCAAGGATGTACATGAATGGGAGTGAGCGTGTGAATATGATTTAACATCGCTTTCAACTATATTTCAGTCATATCATGACGTTTGGGTCCTATTCCTTTTAACACCAGGAGATGCCATGTGTAGGGTCCTATTGCTTTTCACACCCGGGAACCCACGAGTGGGGTCCTATTCCTTTTCACACCTGGGAACCCCACGGGTGCCCGAGTTAGCCCGACAAGCTACCTGAGGAGCTGGGGGTGTTCATGGTATTCTTACCATGACCTGACACATCATGACAGGCTGGTAGAGTTCTTTGATTGGGTCATTCAGATTATTTATTACCTGTGTGCATGAATTGGTGTATCCTTCCCGGTCCCTACTGTTGTCCTTCAAGTTTGCCAACATTTTATCCCTCCGGTACTTCTCTTCTCTTGCTGCCTTTGTTTTTGCCAGCAACACTTGCAGTTCTCTATCTCGATCAGTTTTGTCTGTCACTGGTTTAAACTGGTTGGCTTTCATGGCAGCCAATTGTTTGGCTCTCAGGGCGGCCAGGCGTGGTGGGAGGTTCGGCACAAAGCTGTTTCTAGGTACATGTACAAAGTTGTTTCTTTTTCTCTTCCTGTGGTCCTCCTCGTATGCAGGAGAGGGGGCAGGATTGTGTTCTGGTTTACCAGGGACAGAGTTTGTGGATTTTTCTGACGTTGTGCTTCCTGTGCTACCAGCTTCCCATTGGTCATTCTGTAAAATCTGCTTCGCCTCCTGTTGCACTTGCTTTTTCTGTAGTGAAAAGACAATCCAATGAATATTTTACAACACTATCGACTGGAATAAACATTAGAAAGAGGGGAAATCACCAATGGAACATTTGGGAATAAATATCATGGAGTGGAATAATCTGAAAGAGCGAGCATGGAAAGCAATACCATAAATACTGTTCCTAAATTCCTCTGTTTGTTTTTTATTTTATTTGCCCCGTATTAAAACGCGGAAATCAGGGAAGAACACATTGACAGCACTATAAGGGAGATTGGCCTAGTTTAGATTCCATGATTAATACAGCGGGGTGATTGACCGACGTTTGGGTCCCATTCCTCTTCACACCTGGAAATCCCCCGTGTAGGGTCCTATTCCTTTTAACACCCAGGGATTCCGGGTGGGATCCTATTCCTTTTCACACCCGGGAATCTCACGGGGGCCTCAGTTAGTCGCCTCTCATGACATGCTCTCTGAGGGGCTGAGGTCTATTCTTACTATGACCTGAAGTGTGCACAACAACACCCCAGCTCAGTCCCCAGGAGCCCACAGGGCCCTAATATAGCTGTACATGTGTGGAACATATCAGAAGCTACGATATACTGAAACCTGCTCCTTATGAACTGTGAGATATTAGAGACAAGTGAGGCCAATGGATGAAATATCAGGTTTTGTACAAAAACTGACTGTAAAAATATTTCTCATATTTCCGCCACCATAAAATGAGCTAACATACGGCCATCTTTGATTCTTTCTTCTTCTTTCTCTTTTCCTTCTTTCGCTCTTGTGCCTCCAGTGTTTTCAGCTGAGTCTGAAGTTTGATTTTCTGATTTTCCTGTAAGGCGTGTTGTTTCTCCACTTCTGCTAGGACGTCCTCCTGAGACCGGCTCATCTTTTCCAACAGACTGTCATTGAATAATACATACATGAGATAGAATTAGGTAACCGTTAATCACATTTAAATGTCAGGCTGAATAAAAGTAATCTCTAGCTTCACAAGCAATTATTGGGAAAAAAAAAGATGAGTGAGCAGGATAAGGAATTGTCCACCGTAACCTGTCATAGGTTACGGTCATTCTACCTATCGTAACCTTTCCATGAAAGGCGAGCGATCGCTCTTGCTCGCGCCCACACACGCCCTGAGAGTTCCAGGCGTCCGATTTGTCGCTCGCCCACATCGGTCGCTAAAATCCAGTAATGGATAAACTTTCGGCCTAATCCCAATCGGCGGGGTTTTTTGTGAACACACAGGGAAATCTACAAATTTGACAAATGTGGCCACATTTCTCTATAGAGAATGTGGCCACATTTCTGAAGAATCAATTTCCATTAATAAAGAACTGAGAATAGTAGATCCAGTGATTTACAAGTGCGCCAGACCCCAAACACAAGTCATTTGAAAATCAGAAAGGTGATAGCTAATTTTCTTACCGGTCCACATGCGGTCTATAGGCTATACCGACAAAAACCGTTTCCCGATGTCTTTACACTTATTTGGTAGTGACGCATTCTTGTCCAATTGTTATATTGACAATCGTGGATGGGAACTATTTACTATTAAAGAGTATCATAAATGAATGAAAAGTCGGGGAAAAGTTGTGGAAATGCAACAGTAACGACAAGCATTTCGCAGCTGGCATGCAAATGCTTACAGTTCCAGCAGATATCAACTGTGCTCCGATTGACTGAAAGCTAGAAACCATGCCTACATTTTCATCATTTCAGCCAATCAACATGATCAAAGCGCTTGTTACAGTTTTGATAAACAAGAGGTTGATATCCAGGCATTTTTTATGTCTTGATCAACAACAACGCACGGAGAAAACAGAACGGTAAATGCATTTGTCTTTATGAAATCAAGTTTTTTACTTATTCGTGAATCTTTTCCATCCATCAGATGCCATTGTTTATATCCAGCAACGTGTAGAAATCAAGCATGGACCATTGATGATTTCATTCACGTAGTTTCGAGATTTTCAATGCATGATTTTTTTTTTCATTTTTAAAGACATCGTAAAATGTGGCCACATTTGTGGCCTCTTTCTCTTATATTTTACAAGATAGTGTTGTATTATTTATCATGAAAAATGGTTCTACTGAAATGTGGCCACATTCTCTATAGGGAAATGTGGCCACATTTTTTTATAGACAGGGTTCGTACACAATGGAGGCCCCAGGTCTTTTCAAGGTAATAATTCCTGTTTTCAAGGTATACACTTTTTATGTAATAAAGGAATACAGGCAAATTTTTTGAGTTTTCTTACCTTTTTTCACTTTTACTAATGACTTGCTGAGATATTATTGTTCATACTTAACATTGTCATGCGCTGACGATACGCTGCCTATTAAATTTCAAATATGACACTTATGTTAAAGATGTGTGATAGTCTGATGTTTCTGTCACATTAAAATGTTCGTGATGTCTTGTGGATAGCCTATTTATTCACACACCGTCACCCATGTGGCGTTCTCTGAGCCTTGCAGTCCGTAATTGGGCTACTGGTCCTCGTGATCCGTCTTAAATTTCCATACTGCTGTTATGTGTTTTGCCACGCATGTGGGAAGTCAAGGCTGACTCGCCCATTTTGCCGACGTCAAAATCTTTCTTACACACACCAAACCCAGCTTTGCGTTTATCTGCATGCTGGCAAAGCCAGTCCTTATACTTGTCATCCTTTAGCCAATTTGTATTGAAAAGGCACACCATTTCCACAATCTCTATTTAGCAGATGATGTTCAATGTCAAAAACAAAACAATTTTCAAAAGCCGCCAAAAACCACTTCGTTCTGCTGGACCTGTCGGAAACCCGAAAAATATTCATTCGGCATGAAAACTCAATGGAAATCTGAGGGTTCGCGATGTAGCGGGCCCACGTGGTCAGGTGACATTATACATATTCAGTGCGCCGATGCGGTGACCGAGATTCATACAGTCGGGAACCCGCCACTCACTTACGAGAGCATACATCAAGTGAGGTTTCTGATTTCCAAGGAGAACCTGTATACCGTGGATAGTCTCCCTTTACACAACGTGACAACCATTTGTGAAAATAATCATACGGTCATAATCAGGGCTTATTTTTGCTAACGGATGACAAAGGACGATACAACATTCATTCAACTGTACACAATTGACAACAACATGCTAAGAATTCCCGTTTTCAAGGCCTTTTCAAGGTACATGGCCCGATTTCCCATTTTTCAAGGCATTTCAAGGCCTTGAATTTTAAATTGTCATTTTCAAGGCAATTCAAGATTTTCAAGGTAGTGTGCGAACCATGTATAGAGAGCGTGTCCAGAAAAACCCCGCCGATTGGGATTAGGCCAAACTTTCTGGTAAGCCGAGTCGGCATTGCTTCATTTGCTTGTGTTTGCATGCTAATTTCGAAGTGAAAACGGAAGTACATTTGGGAAATTCTGTAGAACATGCGCAATCGACACAAAGTGACAACCAAAGGTATTTCTGTAAAGTCAAACGCAATTGGTGTTGTGGCTGGTTATATTTTTTGTACTAACACGTTCATTGGTCCGTGGTGCAGTGAAATTTTTTCCCTCTTGCCACGTGCTCTGCAGCCTTGACAACAGGCATGTGCTTGAACTCCCTTCCAGTTCAGCCATGTTTTTCACTGTGACACATGACCTGGTTTTTGCTGTCTTCTTGATTTCTGTATTCGGAATGAATATGGCAGAAACTGTTCTTAGAAAAGGGAACAGAGTTGAAATTAAGACTTTCAAAAACTGGGGAACTGCCGTAAAAGAAGAAATATTCAACAAAAATACAGATTTACTTGAATTAGTTTATTCTCCAGCAGTACAATATTTGGCATCACTCACCCTACACGAGTGATAGCTCTCCCAAACATTTTTAGGCGAGTGATTGGTAGGAGAGCGATAGCTCGCCCAGGCCATTTTAGGAGACTGATTCGTAACTCTCCAAAGATTTGCTTATGTCAAGGACTGGGTGATGGGACAGGTTACGACATGTACGATGGAAGTAAATCTCGTAACTGACGCTGTAACCCCCGCAACCAGTCGGCCATGTGCTCGCTTTGGTTTAACTATTTCCGCAATCATGCAAAAAGTCTGCTTGGAAATCCTATGAAATTGACAAAAGTAATGTTTGTATGGATATTGTGACTCCTGATTGGAGCATCATATTGTTTATTTTGTTGATTACTTCCACCAATTTTAATGACTAAAAGCTGTAATGAGCCGGTCACCGAGACGACAATCTAAAGCATTGCGACATGTGCATTTTAGAGGAAACAATGCACACGGCACAAGTTTTTACTTCCGCCTGTGAGTGCACCAAATTCATTCCAAAGTTACTCAAATTTCTCTGTCAGGTTATATTTACAATATCAATCAATTAAATTCTGGTATGGTAAGTACTTTAGACATGCAACTTTACTATTGTTCGATAGCGAAATGCTGTCAACAGCTGAAATGAAAACTGCCCGCCGATGCATCACGGGAGACTTTAGAACAATAACCAGTGTTAAACTATTGGTGAAGGCGGCAATTTAGGACGAAATTTTCACAACCCGACGAGTAGTGTCTTCAGAATTATATGCATCAATAATCCGACTGACACGTCTGGCATTTCATGATTTCTCTGATCTTTAGATCGACTGACATTTTCTGATTTTCGTCGTTTTTGTTGTTGGTTTTCTGTTATGTTGAAGTCGTGTTTCTCAAGTCGTGAATGGTGACCGTTCACAGTAAAATAACAAGAGGTAATCTTCTCTCGAACGTTAAACGCGTTCTCGATACATTTCCAGGCCTGAGTGAGGGATACTCTTTCTTACATTTTTTTTATTTCCTTTCGCGCAGACCAAATATATCCATTTTTTCTACAAAACAGACACATTAGATGAGGGCTTGCTTTTTCATGGAAATCTGATTCCTATCAGCATTCACACAAAATAACTCATTGGAGTACAATTTGCATGAAAACAATAGTATTCTTTGAGTCAACAATACTATTTCCTGCAAATAAAACAATACTTCAAAGAACTCTTTCACTCCCTGTTAAAGAACATCATTTGGCAAATCTTGAGAGAGAAATGAGTAAAAAAAGAATACAATAATTTGTAAAAAAAAAATTGTCTTTTTTCAAAAAAAATATTCAGATTTTTTTTTTAAAGCTGTGAGTGATAAAACGGTTGATGCGGCGTTAAAAGCAACGTGGCGATTCCTTTATTTCATTCAGCCTTAGGACATCAATCTGAATTCCACAATGTTCACAAATCTACCTGACTTCATAATAGAGCCAGAAGATAAACAGCAAGTGGCAATTCTGTCAGTTGATTGGTTAAATGGGCCAAAATCGACAAACAGGAAGTGGCTATGAAGTAATCTGATTGGATTGTTGGAATTGTGCAAGGCCACCATTCACTGAGACTATTAAGTTGAATTTACTGACAAGTTATCATGAAAAAAATGACTTTTGTATTGTGATATTTAATTCACCTTCGTCTTTCTTTCTCCTTTTGTTGTTTGATCTTGTCTTCTTCCCTTTGTTGTTGCTTCTGGAGGTTTTCTGCCAATTGTTTACTGATTTCGTTCATTTCCTGTCAAAGATGTTGAAGAGAAACAATTATAACTGTCCTGTAAAGAGAGGAAGAGGTTACATGTATGCAAGAAGTACTATCACTACCTTTCCAATATACAGGAGAACCTGTGGAAGCATTTTCGGACTGGTCCGAAAAAACAGATGCTTAAATTTTGTGACATATAAGGCCTGCCCAGCTAGGGCTAATCTGGAATTTCAATTACAGAACTCCTTGCACATGCGTTTTATAATAAACAGGCAAAATGTGCTGAATGGCCTATTTTGTCAATTCTTTAGCATTTTACACAAGGGATTTTCCAACATAGCAAAAATATGATTACGTTAACCAAATTCAGTCAAGTACTACCATGACAAGGATGACAATCTTCAGTTTCCAATTATCATTTTGGTTACTGTAATCATACTTCTGCTAGATGGAAAATCTAAAACACTAAGAATTTAGAAAATAAATTGCTTAGCATAGTTTGCCTGCTTCTTATAAAAGTCATGTGCATGTCATGCAACCAACTTTTCGCAGAATGTCGACAGAATAGTATATAGAATATTTATTGACTGACCTTCTGCCTCCTGTACTGCTCTGCCTGTTGTTGTTTTTTACTCAATATCTTTGGTTTAGCGGGGACTCCAATCCTGTTCATTCTCTTCAATGCTCTCTGTGGACAAACAAATGGCATCTATGTATGGCAATACAAATGCAAATACAAAAGGTACAAAGGAACATTTTTTTGAAAATATATTAATTTTTTTTAAATAAATCTTTAATGACATTACGGTAAGTTCCCTAAGTATTCGTGACCGGAAGTGAATATCGCAGTCGTGAAAAACTGACCACTTCCGAATAGTTTGTGCAGGTCAGTTCAGAAAAAACGGACGTTTTCGTAAATTAGAGTCCCCATGTTAAATGCTCATACCGTTCGACATTGAAAGGTCACAATACGTCGACTGTGATGTTTCTTTAATTTTGTGATATTTTAGCACTCTAAATGATATAAAATCGACAACCACGAGACATTCACTATACTTGTGTGTAGAATGAAGCCTAATATACTTCGTCGAAGTTCAGTGGTACGAACATGTGTGGTCGAGGGGAAACCCGCGGAAGCAAAACCCGGGAAATGTTTGTCGTGCATTTAGATTTGTGAGGCAATATTTCGCAATTTATCAAAGGATAAATAAAGTACTGATTGAGGTAGAAGGAGATCTACATGTAGCATATTTCCCCTTATATTCATTATTTAAATCGTGGAGCTAGAAATGATTTAATTTCACTGCAAAGTATAAATCATCTATAGAAAAATCAGGTTTCCCCGTCGGTTCTCAGTCATGCTTTCATCGGACATCCGGCCAATTTAAAATCACAAATTCGCGTATATCATTGTATTAGTACATACGGGAGCATATTCTGTCACTTTGACATTCTGATTCTTTATTTTCTCTTCAGGACATGCTTGAAACCTTGCAGAATTTTTGTCACGTCCGAGAAGACTGGGTTCAACTATCGCGGTGATGCCAATGATGTTTACGGGAAAATATATAATCGATCTAATGAAGAAACACACATTAGGTCATTTTCAGATTGAGAATCAAACCTAATAATTTCTTGATTGCTCTTCATAGGGAAATATTGTGGAAGGACTTTTCAAACTGTTTATGTCAATAGAACGAACAGCAAATTAATGAAGCGCCCGACACTATTTGGAGGAGGCCCATATCAGGGTCAACTCGTCTGAGACGATATACAATCTTCCCAGCTGGAACGAGCTCATCCCGCCATGTGTATAGCGGCTAAACGAAAGACCTGAATTGCTTGCCCTTTCTAACAATTCACTGTATCCCTTCGATCCTTGATTAACAAATGTATGAAAATACCTTCATAGAATTGGGTGGGGTCTGTAGAATGAAAGTTTCAACATGCCACGTGTTGGTTGTACATTTTCCCGCCACACGGAGTTGCAATAACATCACGTGATCAATACTTGGATAGCATTGCACGTGGGCCAAACTTGGGCTTGTACACGCTTCCCGTAACAGTGAGATCATGTCTCTCACGAAAATTTTAAAAAAAATGTTTCAAAGCTGAAAAATAATTCTCTTTTACCTCTCTCCGATTATTAATCTGGCTTGAAATATGGCTCGACTGCAGCTATTCTGTCATTTATTGGCCATACACTCACATGTTTACCCAGTTTTATTCAAGTATATATAGGCCTAACATGATACGCATCAATCCACGATCTATGTTTTAATTAATCAGAAAATTGGTTCGATCTGTTTCAGATGTAAATGTATTCTGGGATATTTCCTTTCCTTCCATGATAAATCTCTGAATAATATCCTTGTTTCTATTTTATCCAGGGGTGATTGAAGAGAATAAATCTGTACTATTATTTTTTATTTTCAGACTTCCAATCATCAGCCCGTGTTGACGACCGCGATCAAAGACCGGCGACTAGACGGATACACCAACCAAAAATTAAAACTTGTGACCGCGAGTTGGGATCACCTGTAAATAAATATTTTTCGTACAGTTCTTGTATATAAATGAATTTCTTAACTAAGTAAACAGATATATTACTATATTTTCAGTCTGAAGAGAAAACTGATGACGACAAAGAAACGGGCCACAGCCATGACAGCAGGTAATCCGACGACCAACAGAGATGTCACAATTTTGAAGAGATTGAAATTTTCTCGAATTTTTCAGGTTTCATTAAAAACCCTGTCAGTGTACCCTGTTTACCACAAACACTCCTTTGGTCCTAAACCATGCACCTGGTACAGTCTGGGTTAGTTTGTGAGAATCCTCTGACGGCCCCAGTCCGTTCTGGTGCACCATTCGGCATCATACATTACTTACCTCATACATCGTAAATGCCAAATACAAATAGGATACATGATTTCTGTAGATTAGCATGCATAAGACGTGAAAGAGTTCATATCTGTATTATTTCATCAATATACTTCACATTAAATATATGGTTATGTCATTTACACAATTGGGAATGAAAGCAGATGGAGCAATTGAATGGCTTTCCGTCAATGAACATAAATACAAAGTATTCATAAGTTGCTAGTGGTCATCCGATCTGCTCTATTCGTTTTTCATTGACTCTCAGTTGAATACTATATTGTCAACTCACAGTACCTACAGTGGGTTATACTTATAGACATACATTTCATGAAGTTTATTTTAATATAAGCATTGTGTGGAGATGTGTTGATATAGGTTAATTCTGTACACCAATCTCAAATTTCGTTATTCACTGATGGGGATGTACGGACAGGTGGGGCATTTGAATGGCTTTCCTCCATTATGCTGTTTGTGGTAAGTTACGACTCTCGGATTCTGTCTCCAAATCAGAGTTATTATGCTCAATATCAATCGCCATCTGAAAAAAAAGAAAAAGAAGAATTACTAACTTGAATTCATCCGGAATATCAATAATGAGCATAAAACTGACTATCATTATTGCGGATTTGAATGTCTTTCCACCCTTATGCAGTCTGTAATACGTTACGCGTCTGGTTGTCTTTTACACTGTTTTGGCATCTCCAAAATTGGGAGTTTTCTCCCGATATAAATCACCATCTGGAAAAGAAAGATGACAACAAATTTCTATTCAGTTCATGTTCGGTGGAATAATTATTTATCACAGTTTGCTTGCTCCTGAAAAGTTGAATACAAGAGCGCAAACTTTTTTCGGTATATGCATCACCGCGAATTCTACGGCCGTAAAATATTCTGAATCGCCGCGTTCGTTGGAAATGATACGTTTCTAAATTATTTTTGTCTGAACAGTACAAAAATATGTTTTCAGTATCATAGCTGGGAATCTCAACAGTCGGAACCAAACAGGCGCGTTTCTGGTTTTTGGGTGAGGCGCACATGGCATACAGTCGCCAAAATTAATGCAACTATATCCCGACCGTGTACGGTTGTATTTCATTTAGATTGTGTACCTCTCAGGACTCGGGGATAATAGTTCAGTTAGAAGATCCTATCGTATATTTCACAAAAAAATGGGGTTGATCGTAAATCGAAAGATGGCAGTATATTTGGATATATAGATCAGTCGGGACCGCAAAAATCACTATGAATGAACAACAACGCTGCCGTTGTTGAGTAGTCATTGTACAGGACGCTCACAGATGTAGAACAGTTGATGTTAGAATAAACTTTGTGTGTTTAATAAAAAGAAATATGCGTATACGAAAAGATTTGTTAACAGACCAGGTTTACATTGTACGACCATGTAACCGACAATGATCTCTACCCCGTGACTAAGGATCCGTAGTTCAAATGTCTAGTCAAACTTCAGCAATATTTTTTGTAAGACCGAATGAAACGCAACTTCCAGTTCTTCATTTTGATATTTTCAGTATAATATCGAACGTATGCTCTCTTCATTCGGCAATGTTTAATATCGCACGTCCCCGTAAACCGGCAATATTCTCAATTTAATGACCTTGAAAAATCGCGGTTCAAACATTGGATACATTTCGTTTGAGACGTAATGAAAATCAGCTTAGTTGTTACAATTGGTTATGTTCAAAGTGCTCAAAAAGTTTGCAAGGTTTATCAAATACTAATTCTAAGGAAATTCGTTGATCTGGAAGTTTTTTTTCATCGCACAACTACATAAGCCCACAATTAATATTATCAATCTTGCGACCACGATAAATGGGGGATTTTCGAATAGTTAGAACCGCGGTTTCTCGCGAATGGGCCGTTTTCGATTACATAGGGAACAGTGTCACGTGACTTGGCGAAAATTGCTCGTTTTCGAATTTACTTAGGGTCACGAATACTTAGGGAACTTACCGTATTAGCTTTAGGGGGGCTACATCAGTGCATTTGCCCAGTATTTAATGCAAAAATCTAACATATCACAAGTCAGCATGATAATTTGGTCAAAAATTGAATCAACATGATAAACCAGCATAAAAAGGGGTATCAACCAATGTTACAAAGTGAACATGCAATCAGGGTCAGAGAAGTTAACCAGTTGATTTCAATAATTTCCTACCCTTTTTCTATGATTATGCCTTTTCTTGGGATCACGGTCTTTTAGCCACTCATCAAAGCTGTGGAACTTCTTTAGCTGTAAAATCAACATCATTGATTGTGAGGACAAGACATAGTATTCTTCAATTTAATCAATAACCAATCTAGACAGTTCAAAATGAATCAGCACATTAGAATCCAAATGTACAGGAAATCTTCAACACTACAGTAACATCCAACAAATTTCATTCAAAAAACACTGATTGTACCAGCTGAGCACTTATGCAGGGATTCATAGACGTCCATTCTTACTACCGTTAAACGGTAGTAAGAAAATGTCAAAAACTGAATACAGACAGTTAACATGAATTGCAGGCAAGCACCTAAAAGGTGCGTGGACCCCTCAGCCTGTTTTTTTTTAGTCATGTAGGATCAGGGCTGCATCTAGAGCCAGTCTAGTTTTGGAAAACATATGGGCACCCAAAACTCAAATGAAACAAAAAACGAAAGTGTTGTTTTTGTTCAATTTGGAAAGATTTCTGAAGGAAATACTCCTAGAAAAAGCTTCTGGAAGCCTCAATATCGATCCGCTTGCATATGGGTATTGAATTTCATGTTAATAAACCTCTGTTTTGTGATTGATCACAGGCTCTTTGCGCCGAAATTCACTTAAAAAAATTGGACCCTCAATAATGAATTACGAAAAGGAACTGGGAGTTTGGGATCGGAACCTGCAAAAATCCCTGGATACCGTATATAACAGACTTCGGTTTCACGTGAGTGATGTGCTGGGATTACAGCATGCAAGGAAGTGTAGCTTTATCAGTGGCAATTTATGCATTGCACAAGTGTGATAAGTAAACACACTTATTGACACAGGCCAACCCTTATCATTATTTGGGGGGGGGGGAGCTCCAGGTATGCAAACTGATTCAAAATTGCACACAGGGGCTAAAAATGGGCTCTCCTAATCACTCGTTTTACATAATTTCCAAGAAGTATGTTTGGTGACAAAAATTGAAGCATTATGTTGTACCAGTTAAATGTTTTGGTTCATGCAAAAGTTTAAATAAATCATATGATGTAGAATAGAATGATTTAATAGCGAAAAATGTTGTCCTTCATTCAATAATAATCATGATGGACCAGAAAACCTTCAAAATTCACAACGCATGGGGTTCCCGATGGGCATAGATAACAGTGCTAAGCCATCAATAAATTAAAAATTTAAAAAAATAAAAAATCATGAAATTATCATAGCCATCTGAAAATCTAATCATTTCATCTGTCAACATTCAGGAAGCTCTCACCAAAGTTTGGTCAGGCCCGACTTGATAGATCTGCAGACATTCAGCGGACAAGAACATGTTGATGGGCATAGATAATAGTGCAGAATCTAAGCCATCAATAAATAATAATTTTTTTTTTTAAATCATGACATCATCATAGCCATCTGAAAATCTAATCATTTCATCTGTCAACATTCAGGAAGCTCTCACCAAAGTTTGGTCAGACCAGACTTCATAGATCTGCAGATATTCAGCGGACAAGAACATGTTGATGGGCATAGATAACAGTGCAAAAGCTACGCCATCAATAAATAATAAAAAAAATAATTAAAAATCATGACATCATCATAGCCATCTGAAAATCTAATCACTTCATCTGTCAACATTCAGGAAGCTCTCACCAAAGTTTGGTCAGGCCCGACTTCATAGATCTGAAGATATTTAGCGGACAAGAAAATGTTGACGGACGGACGCCAGGACGGACGGACGCCAGGACGGACGGACGTACGTACATGGCAACGACAAGACCCCACAGCCCTATGGGCTGAGGGGTAAAAACTCAAAAGTGTACGTTTTGGGCAAGAAATACTCAATATTTTTGACGAAAACTCAATCCTCGAAATGGTGCAAATTATTTCAATGATGTGAAATCCATCGCCGATCCTTCGACAATCTGGCTTAGAATGTTTGGGGATTTTCAGTTCTAGAAATAATTGCCGAAGTTTTGCCAATAACACGCTTGATACAGAAAGCGGAAGTAAACTCGGGTGTGAGACATGCGCAGATCACGATGACGACGATATAACGACAGGGTCTCGACTACAGTCATATGGCGCACACAGTCTGCGACACGTGCTTTACAACAGAAGATTGGCTAACACCAAATCAAGCGCTCCCATTGGTCGCTGATTGACAGGAAATCTGTACAACCTGTGAAGAGCAACTCTGCAGCCCAACATGAACTTGAGCAAGAGACTACATAGACACGACAAACTCCACGTGCTTTCTGTTTCAGTTGGCGGGACGACGGGAATACGAGAACAAATTTACCATGTGGTTTTCTTCGCTGATAGTAGTGCGATACACTTTGAAATAAAACTACCGGCTGTGTTGTAAAGTTAAAATTTGAAAAGAAAACTCTTTTCATTGACGTACATGACAGAAGGAGCTTATGCGGAGTCCAGTTTTCGTTTTTTATACTTTCGTAATTTGTGAATCTCCAAAGACTGACCTGTCAGTATTCACCATCACACAAACTATATTCAGATTATGGTCGAAATATTGCTAAATGCCTGGACCAAAATGATTTAATAATAAAAATACACTGTTTTATTATAATTATAAAACTTTTTTAATCGTTGTAAGGACGAAAACAGGAATCTTGAATAAAGTGGCGACAGAGTCCATTTAACCCAGGTTCTGGCGGTTGCTTACATTGATGACATCCAGCATTTTGTTAAATTCTGCGTAACCTTTTCACGTAACCTTTGGGTAACGCAGTCAAGTTTGGCGTAACCTAACCAATAGGTTATGCACCTGCAGTACCCGTAACCTTTTGGGGGTTACGCAATGATCTCTAATGTCATGGCCTGTACCATTGGACTAGATTCTTTTCCATCACACAATGTTTTTAATTTATGTCCAAATTTAATGTCTTCATTATATTTCTCAAGTTAAACATTAACCAACAGAAAACTTCTTCTATTTCAGTATTTCATTATAAATATCTATGATACGTAAGAACTAAATAAAACACGTTACCAGCTTCACCTGAATGCGTTATTAACGTTTAATTATATTTGGATTTTACAGTGAAATGTATCAGAGGTGAAGTGTGCCAGACCTGTTGACAGTTTGTGGGTTTATGTGGTGTTTGACTTCAGTATTACAGAAATTATTTGTTAATATCTTAATTGGTAGGGTGGTAAAAATATCCAAAAACTCAATATCAGCTTGTGGATGGGCCGTAAAAACTTGGAAAAACTCAATTTGAACATAAAAACATGAAGCTGCGCTATCGAAACCCCTCGGCTCTGAACCCCAGCTATTATAATGTAAGGGTGTCTCTACCAATTGATTGGCTTGTGGGAAGAAATATTTACCCCTGGTATTAAACAACAGTACACATGGCTAGATAAATACAGTACATGTATATTAAATGGCACATGTATGTCATTTTCAAAACAGATTTGCAAGCATTCTTCGCATTGTCTAAGAGAATAAATCAATAAATCAGTCATCCAATCAATAAATAAATGTGATAGTATACTAACATGATATAGAAATAATATGCAAACTTAACATAGGAATTAGTGGATTTTGTTAGACAAGGGGCATAACTCTGCAAAATACTTTCTGACACGACTCATTTTCGATAGGCATCTAGTGTCATTTTCAAAACAGATTTGCAGGCATTCTTCGCATTGTGTAAGAGAATAAATCAATAAATCAGTCATCCAATCAATAAATAAATGTGATAGTATACAAACATGATATAGAAATTATATGCAAACTTAACATAGGAATTAGTGGATTTTATTAGACAAGGGGCATAACTCTGCAAAATACTTTCTGACACGACTCATTTTCGATAGGCATCTAGTTCAGGTCAAGAGAAACAACTGTATCACGTTAGGATGTTGTATATGGAACGGTTCTGAAATTATCACAATAACAAATCATAAATGGATTTTTATTTGTAAAAAGGGGCATAACTCTGCAAAATATTGTCCGAGATGACTCATTTTCGATAGGCTTCTGATTTACGTGAAGATAAATAGATGTAACAAGTTTGATTGCCATGCATGAAACGGTTCTGTAGATATCGCGGTAACGGACGGACGGACGGACAGCCGTACATGATGACGACAATATCCCTAGGCCAAAGTTGGCCGAGGGGTAAAAACTCAATATTTTGTATTGGGTAGTAAAAATTTGGACTTCTATGAATCCTTGTTATGAACTGAACATCCAACTCACATCTTCTTCTGTGAACTCAAACTCGTCTGAAGAAGAAGAATCGCTGTCATCATGGGTCTGTAACTGAATAGAAAACAACCATCAACAGCCAGTCAAAAGTACTAGTAAGTTTTGAAGGGGACAGGTTGAAAATTCAGTACCTGTCAGGTACCATTGTGAAAAACTCACACAGATTCAGTAAATCAACTCATTCTGTCAATATATCAAGGTTTATTTGAGTATGAAATCACTGGTTCTGGTTATATTGTTGCTGTCAAAATCCTTATTGATTTGTATGTAGAATATACAATACATGTCAATTTTTTTCTCGTATTTATTTCTGGATTGCTTCGATAATTATCCAATAACTATAGTTATTACAAACAGTACTTAGGGTCACTGTTCAGTATATTACAGCCTGTCTGGGGATAGAGGTGGACAAAAGTTCCACATTTTGTAACATTTAAACCTCTGCACTACAAGACCTATTTGCAGACTCTCGCAGCAGTGTCGATTAAAACACTGGATTTGGGCCTAATCTTGGTGCGAATTATGTGGGTAATGACGTCATTTCACACCATCTACAGCTAAAGATTGTGATTCTGGGAACGATGTCACAATTCAGCTGCAGCGCAGCTTCAATGCACCTAGATCATAGGGAGATTTTTTGGGGTCATTTAGCATGTTTAGAAAGTGATCCTTTAACAGCATTTCCATTATTTTTGTTAGTACCGTTACTAAGATAGTGTAATACAAAAATAATGAAAATACTGTTATACAATCATTTTCTAAACATGCTAAATGACCAACAAAAAAAAATCTTTCTAGCTATTCAGCTGTGAGAGCTGTGTCATTAGGGTCATCAGAGGATTATTGTATGTTAGCTTTCAAGACTTCCTGTCTGCTACCTCCTTTTTCTGTGGGAGGCCCATTGGTCAAGTGGTTCAGAACACTGACATATAGTGCTGACAGTTAGGTGTCTTACTCTGGTGGTCACCGATTCGAATCATGCATGGGACTTGACCAATCAATTTTCAGCACTAGAATCTGTGCTATACTAAGACAGTTTAATTCCAATATAACGAAAAGTTACTTACATCATGTATGAAGTCAAAGAATTCATCCTCCTCTTGATCCTCTTCAGTGTAATTATAACGTTTCTGTTTCTTCTTCGACTGGAACCCTAGTAAATAGTATGAACAGATGTTAGCTGTCTTGTACAATTTACCTGTCAAAACAGTTCATTGTGTCATGTTATGGACTGGGCCGTCTGGCCACAGCTGGAGTTGAAAATGAGAAGAAATTTATACCATATTCCTTACATGTATGATCTTTGTGCAAAGGACAATTGTGTTGTCTCCCCTTCCTCTGGATACAAGCAGGGGTATGTTCCATAATGCAGTATTTTTAAAAAGGCACCATCGTTGAACTCAAGATTTCTTCCATGCTTTTTTCTTTTGCTCAATGATAATGATTTACATTTTAGGTGTGTGGCTCTTGTAAATAAGATTTTGTTCAATAGCATCAAACTACAAATTCACATTCACAAAAGTATTTCACAATTTCTCCAAAGAATATCAAGAAATGGGACCCATGCAGGCCTGCAAGTGGCTCACAGTGAAAATATAGAATAAAATATAGGAGTAAATCAGCCAAAATATAAGAGAAGTATAGGAATTTTCCTAATAAAAATATAGGATAATATTATATAGGAAATAAAAGAGTGTAAGACAGGTCCCTACTACATTGTATGTTCCAAACTTTATAGTTTTCTGGTGTTTAATCAAATTATTTCCACTGAATGCGCTCAAAGTGGTGGTGATTGAGGAGCTCCGTACTACTTCTTGGTTCAAGAAAGACAGATTTAAATGCGTTCGTTTTAAAAAAATTCTGAAATGTATTTCCTCATGCCAATTTGACTAATTTCAGAGCATTGGTGCAAGTTTTCATTGCAAAAAAATCCAAAACATAAGAGGTTTTGAGTAAACTATGGAAAAATATAGGAATGACTCAAAAATATAGGAAAAGATAGGAAATATATGAGGTACTGGCAGGCCTGCCTATGAAGAGATTGATCACAGGTACATTTCAAGAGAAGACAATCCCAAATAGAATACAATACAATACAATATTTATTTATCCTCAGAATTACAAACGTAAAACACTAGCTCGCAAGAGCTAATATATCTGGGCTAATTAAATAACATAAATAACACAATACAACAAATAAGATGCAATAAATTCAGATTAAAATATCGCAAAGGAAAGCACGCATCATGACTTAAAGCTTTATATCACAGATGCATAGAATTTAAAAGGAATGTGAGGGTTAAAAGTCAGTAAATCATTCAGCAATAAATACAAACTGCGGAATTAAGATCAAATTATCAATTCGTAAGTTACAAAAATTTACAATTACATTTAAAACCGGTCCATGACTCAAGCTAGTCTCCTAAAAACTTTAATATCGGTAGTTTGTCTTAAAACGTTTGGTAAATCATTCCAAAGTTTGGTCCCAATGTGGGAAAAAGAATGGAGACCAGCATTAACGGTTCTCCTATGTTGACTAGTTATCGTGTTTTTCTTTCTGAGATTGTAGCCACAGTCCTTTGCAATAAACATGTCATTCATATAAGATGGGTTGGTTTTGTTGAAAGATTTGAAAACCTCTATTGCTATTGTTCGTAATCGAGATAACTCAAGACTGGGTAACTTAGCTCTCTTAAGGAGAGATTCATAGGAGGAATTAAAATCATTAAAAACAAATTTAAGAGCTCTGTATTGTACTTTTTCAAGTTTCTGGGTGTTTGTGGAGCCACAAGAGTGCCACACAACAGGACAGTAGTTAAAATTGGATAAGACAAAGGATTTATAAATAAAGAGTCTCGATTGTTGGTCCAAGTTGTGGGCGATTCTTTTTAGTACATTCAGTTGTTTGCTGGCACTTTTGATAATGTTAGCTACGTGTTCACTATAATTAAGTTTGTTATCCAGCTGGACACCCAGCAGCTTCGCACTGTCAGTTAGAACTTACTTCTTCTGTAGATGAACTCTGAGAACACACTGTAGAACATCTTTCGGAAAAAGTCAGCTTCGCATTCTGTCAAGTTAGAACTTACTTCTTCTGTAGATGAACTCTGAGAACACACTGTAGAACATCTTTCGGAAAAAGTCCATCTGATAAAAGAAGAAAAAAGAAAACCATTTCTTACAATATGGACATGGAGAATAAAAAAGTTTCTGAACTATCATCGTCAGAATATTAGTCCCTGTCTGCTAGTGAGCATTTGAGTCCATTTATTCATATAATAACCCACAGCTCTTGTAGCACCATCATATTGTGAAATAAACCAACAAAAGATATTTCACTTTTAAACGATGCAACTATGTCACCTTGAACATGGATATGTCCAAATACAAACAAAAGCCAAGTTCTGTCGTTCCCTGATAATGACACAAAATGTATTAATTATTCTATCAGGTCTGTACAGGTTGATGTGTGACTTACAGGTGAGATGTCATCCGTATAAAGGTCATCTTCAAAATCAAAATCATCATCATCATCATCGTCGTCGGTATGTAAATGACCACAGGTTTTACAGAAAGAGAATTTCTTCTCTGAAATCATACAGAAGATCCAATGAATATCAAATAAATAATGAACATGTATGGTATCAAAAAAATGGCCAGGACCGGTCTTTATATTGAGTTATTGAATGTGTGAACTATTTAAGTAGTAAACTTCCCAGTGTACACGGTGTACATCATGACATTACAACATTGTACTTTTTGTATTAAAGTGATAGTAAACTGTATTCAAATGTATTTTTACAACATTTATGTGACTTTTTCTGAGTAAAAAATACTTGACTTTTTGTATGGTAACTCGTAAGTGCCAAGTCAATTCGAATCTTGCATTTAATTTCCTTGATTTTGATGAAACATGCACACAAGAACCGTCAGTCTGTGTTTAAACTCAAAGTATACACACCTTAAGCTTGAGTCAAGCATTGGAAAGTGCATACAAAGTTTAAAATATATATATTAAGGCAGTGTGACGTCACCGGATCTAGATATGATCTTAACAGACCACCATAGAATAGCATGCTTTATTTGCAGTTTACTCTGTGTAACAAAATCGAAAAAAAAAAAAGAAAAAAAAAAATGACAAAAAATATTGTCCAACACTGTTTCCAATGGTCTTTCATTTGATGGAAACTTTACTTGCGGGTTTATAATCACTTTAAAACTTCACATTTTTCTTGAGCGAAACATCACAGTTTGTCGAGTGGCGAAACATCATAGTTTGTCGAGTGCATGTCTGTCAACAGCTGCTCCAGTCTGTGTATACTGCTAAAAACTAGTTTCATGTAATTTAAAAGTACAGTAAACCCTCTTTATGATGACCACAATTGTCCCAGTCAAATTTGTCGATATAATGAATTTGCTGTTGTAATGGACCCAGAATAAGTGTGTTTAGGTACACTTGTTTCTGTAAACTTTGTCGTTTAATGAAGTTTTGCTGTAATGAATGTTGTTATAATGAGGGTTCACTGTAGAAGAAAAGTTTTCAGCTGAATTATTGCTGGGGGTAGCTATTGATACACAGCAGTCTCATATTATGAGGGCACAGGAGTTTTGACAATGTGCTGGAGCCAGTTCTTCTAAGAGAAGCGAAATTCCCCACAGTATCTATATGTAATTTGTGGATTTTTATTCTGAAATTTCAAGGAGATCTGTTCAGAATCAAAGAAAATCTGCAATACCTCGCATGTTATTTTCAAAGCACCATGATGTTGGGCTTGCAATGTTGTAAGATTGTGATTTTTTTTTTATTCTGAAAAGCTTTTCTTGAAATTTCAGAATGAAAATGCACAAATTACATACAGATATTGTGAAGAATTTCAATGCTTTGAGATAAATTGTCTCCGATATTTTGCCAAAAATTCCATTCCCTCGTAAATGTGAGACAGATATGTATTTAACAATGCTTATGGAGGCCACAAATCAGTTCAATGTATCCATGGAAAGAAAGATTGCAAACCTGCATGTTTTTTAAGGTTGTAGAAAGCTTCACTTAATTCCTGGAATTTCTCAGTGGCTGCTGGATCATCAGGATTCTAGAGAACAATTAGAAAGAGGATATAAACATGAAGGATTGTGTTCCATACAATGATCAACTACTGTCCAATATGAAATTATGGAATGTTGTCTAAATATATGGCAAGATACCACAATATTAAAAGCATGTCTGTCCCAAAACTTCGAAAAAATAACAAAAGCAGATTTTAAAAATATAATTCAACGTCAAATATGTTATATTTGAGACAAAGCATTTACCCAATCATGCCAGTTTTTTTCATAATTTGAGGGTTTTCTGAATTATCCCCCAAATTTGGCATCAAATTTGAGCTCTTTGTGATCACGGTCATTTTGCAAAGACATTCCAAGTCATAGACCCAGTGTCTAATTTGTGTTTCACAGTGCCATATGTACTTCAAATTTGACTTGGAGAATTCTAAAATTAGATACATACATGCACAAGTATGGTCATTAGAAGACAGGCTGAAAGAGATCAATGCGTTGTGCACCATTTTTAAAAACAGGTGAGCTGAAAATTGCTCTTATAAATTACCAGGGGAGTGATTTTAAAATCAAGGATGAACTGAGATTTTACAGATTACACAGGATTCCACATTCCTGAATCAGTGCAAGTGAGATCCAAACCTTGTCTGGATGGTACTGCAATGCCAGTCTTTTGTATGCCTTCTTGACATCATCTGAAATTATAATCAAATATCATACTTAAACCAGAGGAAAAGATCGAGTTATCAAGAAAAAAAATGGTTTGCATAGTTATTACTCATTTGATTAATCATATTTTCAGGTATAAATCCCTCATAACTCAGCCCACACAATTCACCTCAGCAATCAGCAATTGCTGAGGTAAATTCTGTGGCATAATCAGTTCACCTCAGCAATATTTAACATGTTAACGTGTTAAGGCCAGATTTTTTTATTCTCTTGGTTTACGGATCCGCCGACCCCAAAAAACGGGTTTCCTGAAAAAAAATATAATTTCCAAATGGTCCTTTTTTTTCTCCGCCGACTCGATTTTCCCCGACAATGAAAAAAAAAATCTGGAAAACCCTGTTACAAAAATTCTGTGATGAACTGCTCTCCGCGAGAGAAGACAACTCTTCTGCCACTTGGCGCGCTATCCTAAATACTCCCCGCAAAGTGTTGTTATCGCCATTCTGTGCACAAATGTATAGCTTTCTGGGCATCCCAGTGCTTGGAGAGTGCCTTGACATATGCGGGAGCACGAAATATGGCGGGAACTAATGAAGTTTTCCTGCATTTGTCGATAGTGACACCTTTCATTGGTTTGTCAGAGCCAATCCAGATGAAACGATTGGAAATATCATAGCCGAACACTGTGACAGTTTGATGGTAACGAAGATCAGGACGTCTCTCTGAAACTGCCAATTTCGGAGACGGAAGCATGACCCCTTCATGACATTCCGGCAAAGATTCTGCAGTCGGTATGTGTTTATGCGAGCCCACAAGGAGACTGAGAAAAACCCGTCCACGCAAATAAAAATGTCTTTGATATTCTTAGGAGTGCACAGAAGCGATACGATCGTCTCCCGAAGTCCAGGTTTGTATAGATCAAAAAGTTGTCAAAGCGGGATGTTATCAAAACGGCCAAATATTTGAATAGTATATATTTTGCCTAAATTGAATTTTCAATGATAAACCGGTAACCTAAAAGTGTTCTACGCGAATTTTTCGAAACCTATTCAATCATCAATAGTAATATGTGATACATGTATGAATTTCATTATTCAAGACATTTTCAAAGTGGCATATACAAATTTATACAAGGCTAGTTCAGTTTTATGATTTTTAACCTCAACCCTTGGGCATAGGGATATTGTCTTTGTTAAGTACGTCTGTCCACCTGTCTAATATTAAGCTGTCAACCTGTCAATATCAACCTGAAACAATTCACTTTCCATCTCGTTTTCTTGTTTTATGGGTTAACAGTGCAAGCTTTTATCACTGATCAGACATTCAGCAGGCAGCTGTCCTGCATACTAGATACCGTCCATGATTTTACTTCAACATTTGAAAATCTAATTTTGTTGTGCTCATTTTTCTTTGGGAGATTTTTTTTTTTTTTTTTTTACGACCGACCGACCCAAATTTTTGGGGCCTTCAATCCGTATTACCAAGAAATAAAAAAAAACTAGCCTAAATAGGAATATTTTAATATGACATTATTATTGCCGAGGTGACCTTTCTGAATTGTGAGGGCTGATAACTGTACATAAGTCTCTATTTTTGTAGTAAATGTGATCAAAACCATCCCTTTGTGAGTGCCTTTTGTAGTTTTAATATATTGCATATAGATCATTGGAAAGTTTGGAAATCGGTCAGTTTTCATTCCCACCCTGCGATGTGTTCCACGAGTGACATTAGCTCACTGTAAGGTTGTAAGTATAGGCGGCAGCGAAAAACACATAAATAATTAAATTTCCCTTATATATGTCTTGGCTCTTCGAATGTTTCAGAAAAATTCTTTAGGTTTTTATATTCTCGACTGGTTCGGATGGCTTTTATAAATGGATCTACAGCCGAAAAATGCCCACTTTCAGTACCGGAGCCGCCAGAGGTGTACTGTTGATCTCATGAAGCATGGGCGACAACTCTTGTTGTATCCATCTTCGCGCAGCCAGGCGTCCTTCGAAACTATATCCAGGGATGTATTGGTTAATCTAAACATTTTGTGGGCTCTATTATTTCTGTTTTGAAGATTTTGAAGATCTTTCGCTGCAGCCTTCATTAGAGATCAGAGTGACCTGGCATGAAAAATCTGGAAAATGGTAGATTTTCATAAATTTGTGTATCATGTATTTGTATGGTTCTAAAACTTCACAAAAATCTGGAATTCCAGATAAATCTGGAAAACTACAATCACTGCTTTATTCTTCTTTACAACATCCATGGATTGTCATCCGAAGTAACATCCGATCAAAGTGCTATTGTCCATCGATCAAATCAGGTAAAATTATGCGACTCGTTGTTGTTGTAATTGTCTCCACAAGGTGCAAAAAAACCTCACAAAAAATGACATTTGCCAGTAACATTGGAAATATCAAATTGCTAGTTTGGGGGTGATTTCAACACATAATTTGTCTGCACGCATACCCTCAGAAGCACCGGGTTCTAATTCCAAAACTTTTAGAAACTTTCGTTTGTCGACTTCAACTTTTGCCGCCATTCTCGCACTCTGTCGAGGAGATTCAGTCACGTGACTGGAGCACGAGAGCTGTCCGATTGTCGGGTACCTCAAATTTGCAGACCGTTAGTGATCTAGGTTTTGCAGTATGTTAATACACACCTGGCACATAGCTAGCGCATTCGATCTGCGTATCTAAGTGCTAACCGTGCATAGGGACGATGACTTGGGTGATCCAAATGAAGTAGACAC
This sequence comes from Hanleya hanleyi, assembly GCA_036873755.1. Classification (NCBI taxonomy): domain Eukaryota; kingdom Metazoa; phylum Mollusca; class Polyplacophora; order Lepidopleurida; family Hanleyidae; genus Hanleya; species Hanleya hanleyi. The sequence continues at coordinate 71,124 of JAVTVY010020513.1, forward strand.
TGCTCACAGTCCGCACTTCGTCAGAAATCCTGATTTTGCATAATCCAAGATGTCAGCCTCCATTAGAAATGATGGGTGTTGCAATAATTGCATGTGTCGTTGCAACGAGCTTTGAAAACTTTAGAATGACACGATAAGAACAACAAACAGTAAGATGACCTTAAAATATTCCACTTCTTCTTCTGCCCCGTACAACATATCTGCGTAAAGGTTTGTGACACCACCACCCATACAATTTTGGCGAAGGTGTTGAAAACTGGATCCGCGATAACCCTCAACACTGCAACAGGTCCGTGAAATGTTGAAATTGACCGGATTCCGCCCAATTTGGGTGAATGACGTCATAAATCCTCCTCCCAATTAGACTGTATGGGAGTAGTAAAGAATCCGAACCATAGTAACCCGTGTGTAGAAGGAGTCCTGAATGAAGTTAGAAGATGAGAAAATCATCCATGAATTGATGTGATATCTGACGGTCGTAATTCATGGATGAAGCTCCAAGTCATACGTAAACTGGCTGTTTTCCCTACACGATAACACAGTCATTCGAGACTACAGCCATTGGCTAACATAAACACAGAGTAAAAATTTGATCCCCCTCGTCTGGCGAGGCCCGGGGCTATTTATGCTAAAAATACGGCGTGAACAAATGAGTTTAGTAACTTACTGTCTTCTCAAATCCATATCCTATCGATCACCACCGTTTATTTGGGTCTTCGGGATAATATAATTTATTTAACAGCATAAATCCACACATACCAACATTTTCTTCCAGCCATCTCTGTTTACCTGAATGATTTCGCAACGTGAGGTCAACGAGCATGTGTACACGATACATTTAAATGAGGTCACGTGACTCCCTTTCAGATCCCCAAGTCATTGTTGCACTACCACAATACGTGGTCGGGTGTTTGCAGAGCTAGCGCTGTTGTGGTAGTACGACGGTGGCAGACCTGCCAAGTCTCCCGGAATTTCCGGGAGTCTCAAGAAATATGGACTAACCTCCCGGTCTCACGGAAAAGTTTAGAAATCTCCCAAAATTCATAGAATATCTTCTCAAAAGTCTAAATCTACTCATTTTCTCATGAAAAGGGGTGTAATATAACATTTTTGACAATTTTTCTATAAAAATTGACATAATCTCATATGGAAATTTATTGTTCGGAAATGCGTATAATGCATTTTACAGCGTCTGAGAACGTCTAGCAGCTGGGGCGCTCGGCGAAACTCAGAAATTTCTTCACCAGAGCTTGGCAGCTCTGCGGTGGTAGTGGACCCGAAAGCGAGTCACGTGACCTCATTTAAATGTATCATGTACGCAAGCTCGTTGACCTCACAGTGCGAAATCATTCAGGTAAACAGACCTGGATGGAAGAAAACGTTGGGTGTGTGTGGATTTATGCTGTTAAATCAATTATATCCTCCCGAAGAAAAACTAAATAAACGGTGGTGATCGATAGGAATGGATATGGATTTGAGAAGACAGTAAGTTACTAAACTCAGTTGTCCACGCCATATTTTTAGCGTAAATAGCCCCCCTCGCCAGACGAGGGGGATCAGATTTTTACTCGGTGTTTACATATGACTTGGAGCTCCATCCATGAATTATGACCGTCAGATATCACATCAATCTAGAATGAAGTTTGCCTCAAATCCACACAAATTCACCCGTTTAACCTCCCCGAATGATTCTTTACTATCCCCAATATTGGGGGAGGTTAAACGGTTGAATTTGTGCAGATTTGAGGCAAACTTCATTCATGATTCATTCCACACACAGGTTACTATAAGTATGGCTCGGACATGTCAGATTCTTTACTACTCCCCAATTCGTGATGGTAAGTCAATCTAATAAGATTTTATTACTTTATCGGGCCTATGGGAACAGTTAGAAAGGTATTTCATGACAGATATAATGAGACTTAAAAACGGCCTAGCAAGCCTAACAAGACATGCAGATCACTTATCATTTTATATAGCTCCGCTGGGGCCTTCTTCTATACTTCGTGAGAACAAGGCTTCGGCACCAAACCACTCACCAGAATCAGATTTAGTTGTTGGGAAAGTGCTGGACGGGCAATATTTGCCGAACTCGTTGACCATAATCAATAAAATAATTTGATTCTATGTCCACTTTAATCTTACCTTTCACCAAATACCTTTTTTATGAGTGACTGTCCAGTTTTAGCTTTGCAAGAAGTCTAAACTCGGACGAGGGGGGTAAAACTCTCCACATCGCCACTGCGTGTAGTGTTTGTCGCGCAGTGTTGTGGCACGTAATTGGCGTTAGGTGATGGGGACAGTTTTACCCCCTCGCCTGAGTTTAGATGTCTTGCAAAGTTAAAACTGGACGGTCACTCATGAACAAGGTGTTTTATGAAAGGTAAGTGGACATAGAATAGAATTATTGTATTGGTTATGGTCAACGGGTTCCACAAATATTCCCCGTTCCGCACTTTCTCAACAACTACATCTGGTGAGTGGTTTGGTGCTGGAGCCTTGTTCTTATGTAGTATAGAAAAAGGCCCCACCGGAGCTACATTTTATATTATTTTTCAAAGTCAAACTGTGTTTCGAAAGGAAGGTGCCATCTTTCTTTGGTTCATTGGGAACTGCCAGGCGAAATTAATCGATAATTCACCGAACTAACACTCCTCCTGTATTTGTGGCCTTAATGACTTTGATGCTCCAAAGAAATCTACCTCCCTACAAATGTTTATCATTGCAAAGATAAAAATATATATGATAGCGTTTATTGTTGAATAAATAAGTAAATAAATAAATAAATAATATTGCACACAATATATTATAAATAATTAAGAATTAAGCAGATGCCTTCTGAGAACATATTCAGGCTCTCAGCATCTTTTAATCTCTTCGGTTAAAGCATTCCACATAATAAAGCCACTGCATGAAAAACTTTTCTTAAATAGTTAAGATTTGTGCCTTGCAATGTATAAACAGATATACTGTGCAGGGGCGTCACTAGAATTTCAAAAGGGGGGTGCAAATATTTTCAATTTCCAAGGGCGGATGTAGTGAAAGTTCATGGGGGGGGGAGGTCGACAATCACAGCCCAACAGGTGAGGGTCCAGAGGCCGCCTAGGCCCCGGAAGCTCACCACCTTAGATTGGCCCTCCTCATGGACCTGTCGCTACATACTACAGGGTTTATACGGGCCCTGAATTTTGTTGAATTCTGAGAAAATAGATTCCAGGACCTGGAAATCCTTGAATTCAGGGCTTCGTGTTTAGAATTAGTGCGCGAGCTAAAAATAGCTCGTGTCAAAATATTTAGGAGTGGGTATTTAAAAGTCAGGCGAGTGATTGCAATATAATACAATATAAAATATGACAGTTTACATGAGCTAAAAATCACTCTCGTGACTTGAATTTATGCGAGTGTTTGCGTGCAGGTGAGCTATCACTCGTGCTAGACACGAAGCCCTGGAATTCTGACAATATTTGTAAAGAGTCCTCGGAAAGTCCTTGAATTTTATTGTCCCCTCTCCCCCCCCAAAATATCTGCCACAATTAATTACTGGAATTTCTTTCTAACAAACTGAATTTATTCTTCGATATATACAGATCTATATGAAACGTGATAGTTGGAATACATATTCTTTTCATTCTAATGTACATTGTTGAATTAGCTGAATGAAACATGGTAAAAGTTGTTAAAAAAATGTTCGGGAAAATTCAGTTAAAGATCCTTGAAAAAGGTTGTATGGACCTGAAAATTCCTAGAATTTTGTCTTTCACAAAGGGAAGGAACTCTGTACATGGGCGAATGGTTGATAAACTTATGCCACTTAGACCTTCAACAATCTGACTAGACTAGTACACACTCTTATGACAACTAACTGTCTACTTCTTTTACTGTTCTTACAGAATTATCCCCCATCATTGCAAGAAGGAGAGTACCGTAGCAAGAACTTGACCAAGTATCAATGTTTGCGAGCAGGGCGATCACCAGTCTGTGTTCACATGTAAAACAGGGACAGCATATTTTCAACGCCCTCAACTTGAAGACCCTATCGAGATTGAAAAGTTACAGCCCAACCACAAAGAGGAGACTTGGCAAACTGATAACCATGAAGTTTGACACACCAGAGTTCCATAGCCTGTTCACCCCTGAACTACAGCAGTTGGTGGAACTTTTCAAAAAATATCATTATGAGCTTCGGATAGCCGGAGGGGCAGTGCGTGATCTGCTGACTGGGATCTCACCTGCTGATATCGACTTCGCCACCATAGCGACTCCTGACCAGATGAAGGATATGTTCGAGACGGAAGGGATTCGCATGATCAATACAAAGGGAGAGAAGCATGGTACAATAACAGCCAGGATCAATGACAAAGTATGAAGCACATGTTCATGATCTTATATTATCAACATGATAAATATACTTGTATTTCGTAGGAACAATTGTTTTCCTGGAATCTGCTATAATGTCAATCTTTTTCGGATGTCGATATGAATTGAAAGTAGCTTGGTAGTGTCTGAAATGACCATTTGCACACGTGCTATATGCCTCTTTGCATCATAATGCAATGTCACAATCACAATGACGACGTGTGGCATCACTCTAGTTCTCCTTGAAAACAACAGGTGAAATCATGAATTAAACATCATTCTGTATTATTGAAACAAAATGGTGGCACCCCGGCCCATTTTTTGTGAATTTTTAATCTGTGCCAAATTTGGAATATAACACAAAGTATGCATGGATTTTAGGCATTCAAATAGCAATTGATGTAGACATTCAGAGTAATATTAGTATTGGAACCTCTGGAAAAATATGCAAAATGGCCTGATCATTTCAATCTTGAAAATATTCAATAATCTTGCAGGATCCTCAAATTTTGTTTGATATTTGAAATCTATATTAAATTCAGAACCTTTAAACATGTTAAACTGAATATGAAGAAATTGACATGGATTATAGTTACAGTGGGGAGCTACCTTAAAGTAAAGTGTGAATTATGTATTGTGTCTTTGCTGCATTAAACATCATCTTTCAAACAGGTTT
>JAVTVY010020514.1:0-77597 GCA_036873755.1 Hanleya hanleyi
AATTTGTCCATTTTTGGGACTTCCTCTTTTAGTGTTGCTTCTTATTTGTCCATTATTGGGACTTCCTCGGTTGGTGTTGTCTCTAATCTGTCCATAATTGAGACTTCCTCTGTTGGCGGTGTCTCCAATCTGTCCATTATTGGGACCTCCTCTGTTGGTGTTGTCTCTTACTTGTCCATTATTGGGACTTCCTCTGTTGGTGTTGTCTCCAATCTGTCCATTATTGGGACTTCCTCTGTTGGTGTTGTCTCTTACTTGTCCATTATTGGGACTTCCACTGTTGGCCTTGTCTCTTATTTGTCCATTATTGGGGCTTCCTCTGTTGGTGTTTTCTCCAACCCGTCCATTATTGAGACTTGCTCTGTTGGTGTTGTCCCCAATCTGCCCATTATTGGAACTTCCTCTGTTGGTGTTGTCTCTTATTTGTCCATTATTAAGACTTCCTCTGTTGGTGTTGTCTCCAACCTGTCCATTATTGAGACTTCCTCTGTTGGTGTTGTTTCTTATTTGTCCATTATTTGGACTTCCTCTGTTGGTGTTGTCTCCAATCTCTCCATTATTGGGACTTCTTCTGTTGGTGTTGTCTCTTATTTGTCCATTATTAGGTCTTCCTCTGTTGGTGTTGTCTCCATTCTATCCATTATTAGGACTTCCTCTGTTGGTGTTGTCTCCAACCTGTCCATTATTGGGACTTCCTCTGTTGGTGATGTCTCTTATTTGTCCATTATTAGGACTTTCTCTGTTGGTGTTGTCTCCAATCTATCCATTATTTGGACTTCCTCTGTTGGTGTTGTCTCCAATCTCTCCATTATTGGGACTTCCTCTGTTGGTGTTGCCTCTTATTTGTCTATTACTAGGACTTCCTCTGTTGGTGTTGTCTCCAATCTCTCCATTATTGTGACTTCCTCTGTTGGTGTTGTCTTCAATCTGTCTATTATTGTGACTTTTCGCGTTGGACTTCTATCAGATATGAAACTACCCAGCTATTCAATGAATTGATCATCTAATCATGGTAGGCAATATAGCACTGACGCTCTCAATGACTTCATGCATTAGCCAAACCTTTCATCAATTTCGTTCAGTATATAAGTCTAGGTCTACCGATTCTGTCTTAACTAAAATAATGAAATGGGAAGCATCAGGAAAATTTTAAAATATGACCGGCTCTCAGATTGGTTTATAAATTCAATTAGCTGAAGTAGATGAACCATCACTTTAATTTGATCACCACCCATACTCTTTGGAAACGAACGTTACGTTGACCCATAGAGACTCGATTAACTGGTCTGTGCTTTGAAGCATTGGTCTTGGATGAGTGGGTAGAGGATCTATCTTGAGGAGGACTATTTCAGAGGAATCGGTTTACTCTGACTAGAATCAAAGGGCCACTGTTCATCCAATAATAGTATTCCATAGTGTTGCTAAACCTGTATTTTTCTGCCTTTGGACTTCACAGATTTGCTTAGAGATTTTTGGACAACCACGCAAACCTTAAACCACATTTGCAGGATTTGTTATCCGTACAGCAAAGGCTTCTTATCGGTGATAAGTTTCCTTGATCAGTGATGTTATTAAGGATCTGAGGCAGCCAATGATATTCTGATGATGAAGACTACTGTATATAGAGATTAACGAAACCCCAGGTTGATAGTGCACGACAGGTATGCCTTTGTATCAATCTTCTGTGAGATTTTTGAGCTTTCCACATCTGGAACTATCTATTATTTACATATAAATACGATATTATTTGGAGCTGTCACTAACAATACAAGCATATCAGTAGGCCAACCGGTCGATGGCTGCGATATTCGGCGATCTTCACTGGCTGCTCTTGCTACATTGGCCATACCGCTTGAATATCAAGAGAAATAGTAATGACCATCAGCACAGCAAAACAAGATTTGTTGGAAATAGTGATAAATTGCCCCGTCCTTACAGGATTTGAAGTCATTCATAATAGAACTGTGTCCGAACAGTTCATTGTCCTCTAAACTCAGCCGTTTGCTGTAATTCGACCCTTTCTCTAGTGCTCACTGAATTTTCGCTGTTGTGATTCCAAACTGTCTAAGTTCGCTGTAGAACTAAGTTCGTTGATCTCCTGAATGCATTTCGACGTTCATATTTAACATAATATGTAGAGGATTCAATGCACGGAACAAGATTGGCATATCTTGATATATGATCATCTGTTGGGCACAATACATATCTCTACTGATACGACTTTTACTTGAATGATAAGTAGGGAGTATAAGTTAGCCCGAACGGAAAATTCAACCCTCTGACCAGCCCTCAGATTGGCTGATAAAATCATATAGTTGAAGGACTAGATTATGAACTACCCTACCAACTTTGTCACCACTTACACTAAGATATTCAAGTTTTGACCCCTACACACTCAATGGAATACTTTATGCATTTAAGCATTTGGTCTTGGAAGAGTAGATGTGGTATAACTTGATGGGGAGATCGTAAGACTATCCTGAGAGAATCGGATTCCAGGATCACAGGCCCACCATCCTTTGATTCCATGTTTTGTTGGTCACTGGTCAACAATTACTAACACTAAACGTGTTATGTTTCTATGTTCTGTCTTTATGGTCGTATTTAACGCTCTCGGACAACCAAGCAACCTTCTATCACGTTTGCAGAATTCTCGATGTGGACGTATCGCGTTCCTGCATAGAAATACATTTTAACGAGTGGGTCCTGCTTGGCCCATGTTATATTGCCATTTAAATTTGGAAAATCTGATATAGTATATCAAATGAATAATTAATTTCCACAACAATTGATCGTCACTTGAGCTCGTTTTAGCAGGAAATGAAACTAAAACGGTCTACCTGCCGGGACAACTGATTTAATTCTCGAAAATCAGACTGCACTATTATCTCAAAAAGTAGTGATGCATTTTTTCCAACACAAATTACAAGCGTCTGGTCCATCATTCATAATTCAGCCGTCGTCCATTAGAGAATATCCGCGTCCATAATCCAAAGACCTATTCCATATTCCATATAACAGTATTATCACCAAATTCAAAAGACAATCATAGTATACATAAACATAGGCTTGTTTCCTGCAAGAGAGAAGCGGTCAACAGTTTTCAATGATGCCGGCAAGACATCATGATGTTCCAAAATATCAAATCCGTATCGCTGATCAGTATTCTTAATCCATAATATTCGTTGTAAAGTCGTCATCTAAAGAATGATGTTGCAATCTGGGAAATGTGAATGGCCACCTGACAAGAAATTACATTGATATATAAAGATGTATTCGGGATACGATACCTTCATGAGAAGAAAACTTACGATTGTGAACTCTGAAAAGAACGATGATGTAAACAGAAACAACCGAAAGTTGAGGGAATAGTTTTAGTTTTAAGCTCAAAGTAGAATCGAGTCGATATTTATTGACCATTGGAATAATATAACAGCCTCATTGGAATCACAATAGATGTAGACACAAACGTTTATAAAAGAGGTGAGCCTGTGTAGTTTTAGACACAATGTCCACAAGCGTTTATATTCAATAGAGGTGAGCCTGTGTAGTTTTAGACACATCAATGCCCACAAACATTTATATTCAATAGAGGTGAGTGTGTGTGGGACATTATTACATTTCCAAAAGTTTACCGATCTTTATTATACGAGCCTATAATGCATTGATTGATGGCCATATACCGTGACTTGTACTTGTACAGGAATATTAGATCCCGTATTTTCTGGTTCATGAGATATATCGGATAATTCTCTGTGCTAGATGCCAGTGAAAAGCAAAGAATTTTTTTGGGGGGTTTCGAGTTACTGTACCGTAAGAAACTGATATTGTTTTATTGAAATGCAGGATGCTGGTGATTTTATAGAATGTAGAACATGTGTGACAAACCGCGTCGCTCAAGGCGATTTCCTTGCTTCGATTATCCCACCACCGCCGACGGTGAAAGATCGGTTATGAACGCAGATGAACTCCAATAATCAACAGCAATATATGCATTACCAGTTGGGCATTATTTATTTCATTTTCCATTAAATCTCTGATACCCGTGGCACATTCCTTCCTTTCTTTGTTTTATTATCTTTCCTTGTCTTTTTTTGTACGTGTTACTTTCATTTCCCATTTGTCTTTTGTTTCTTCCTTCTGTTCACCCTTAATCTATTCTCTCCCTTTCTGTCGTTTCATATGACATCAATTCGCTGTTTTAAATTCATATATGTTGCGAGCTGTTAGTATTAGATAATTGCGAGTGTATAGCACTGGAAATTCTTGAATTTTGATATAATCCCTGTTTCTATCATCTGATATATATCGGCACGCCAGAGAGGAAAACTCAGGAATTGTAATACAAGCGTCTCCTTCGTCATTCAATATTAAGCCGTCGTCCATTAAAGAATTTCCGCGTCCATAATTGTAAATGTTCATATGAACACCATCAGGATCTTGAAATACATGGGGTTTGTACGGTCCCTGGCCCCGGGTTAAGCGGTATTAGACACAAGTTACGAAACCTAATGCCATAGATTTTGCACGCTACGCTCGTTATTTCTATCAGTATGCGATATGTATCGTCAAATTTGAGTAACTCGAGTGGAGGTGCTTGGTGATATTGCACTATTTGATTAGTTTCGGTAATAATGTCTTTTGGCGTTGATCAAATTCGTCACATTTAACACAGGATGTAGCAAATACTACTAGGCGAGTTGTGTATAGCCCAAAACCGGGTTCCACTGGAATAGTACTGTCCAGAAAGGGATAGTTCATGATGTCGAAATTATAATCATCTGCTTTGTGGTAAAGTCGACGAGAGAGAAGGTCCGCTTCATTTTATGGAGATATATGTATGAATATGATGTGTGGTTATGGCTATCTGGTATTTTCTTCAAATCCAATGAAGGTGTATCCTTCGCTGCGTCATTGATATAGCGATTATCCACAGCGAGGAGATCGTCTATATAGCGTTCGGTGAATGAGAAGAAACGGTCTTTGAAATGATTGTTTTCGAAAGCGTCTGCATATAGCCGTATTCGTTAGGGAACAGATAAATGTCAGCCAAAAGCGTTGCGCAAAGAGAACCCAATGGAATACCTATATGATGTTGCTATATTGTGTTGCCAAATTTCGCATAGATATTATTAATGAGAAATTCAAGCAACTCTATCACCATAGAAAACCCACATGAATGATATTCACTGTATGCAGTAGAGCTAAAGAATGCTTTATGGCTTCTGACATTAATATATTGGAGATCAGTTTTTTTGAGCACCGATACTATTGATAAACTAAGAGTAGAATGTAATATGGGGGTTGACGGCCATGGAAGCCTGGAAGCCGATGACGTCACTTAAATAGGTCGGAGGGTCATAAGTGCGAGCAGGTGCGCGGGGTCGTGGAGAGTTCGAAGCTATTTTGGTTGAAAGGTCACGGAGGGTTATCGGTGCGAACAGGTGGCTCGGGGTCGTTGAGAGTTCGTCATCCACCTAATTTTACTACATATCTATACATATCCGGTTATTTATACATGATGACATCATGCCACGTTATCCCCCTAACCTATATATAAGCGCCCTCGTCTACCGTCATCCACCTATTTTTACTACATATCTATACATATTCGGTTATTTATACCTTATGACATCATGCCACGTTCTCCCAGAACTTATATATAAGCGCCCTTGTCTACCGTCATCCACCTAATTTTACTACATATCTACACATATTCGGTTATCTATACCTTATAATATCATGCGACGTTCTCCCCCGAACCTATATATAAGCGTCTACCATCATCCACTCAACTCTTCATCTCGCTTCAAAGTTAGACATCATACCTAGCCCATGGAATTGAAATTAACATTTCTGTTGAAGATACTCTTCTTTATATTGCAATAGTCGATAATTGCGAACCGGTGAAGTGTGTTAAGTTCACGGACAAAGCCTGGGAAAAGCGGAAATCACATCTCTACCATATAGGTAAATCTGTTGAAGATGAGCGTGAATCTCCACTACTTATTCACCTAGATGAAGATGCCTACGTCGCTCTATCGATGTTTACTCGCTGATCATTGAAAAAATCTGAGGTGAGTGAATTCTATTTCACATAAAATATCTCTCCCCAACGAAAATGAATCGTCATAATATCTCATGGCTAGAAATACAACAATCCCTTGTTTCAGCCTAACGGGGTATCTGTCCAACACACCATTAGATATACCTTTGAGAGAAGCATCTGTATAGATTAACATGCCCTTAAGACCTATAATTTAGCATTGTACACGTATAGTCATATATGTTTGTGTTTGTTTTGCCTTTAGCCCTCGTGGCATAAGTGTGCACTAACTATCTATCTATCTCTCTATCTACCACTTCTTTACGCCACCATGATAAGGTATATTTTAATGCGATTATATTGTCTTTTTTGTCTTTTCCAAACGGTTCTAACCCATCACATGGAAGATTTCTCCAATGCCTGCATTTCTTCGTACAACTTTCAACGAAGTGTCGAATATAATCGACGCATACCTCCATCATAAGCTAATAAACAACTAATGTAGGTGACAAACAATTTTTATCCTTAATGAATATATGCTTTATCTCTGTTTATAATTTTCTTTTTCTGTTCTGGTTTTGTTGTGGGGGTTATAGCCTTTTTTAACATTAACCAAGAATGTACATAACTTATTACTAACCACCACTTTCCTGCCGCTAAAGCTAGAGTTCAAAATAGAAAACAGCTGTATGCTTTATATGTGCAGCCAGTATTAACTGTATAGTACATGTACCACGGGTCTTGTGACCGTACATACACTGAGGCAGACATACATTTCCCTGATCTATTTTTAACGACACATACTATACATGTACTATAGTTTAGTGGTTACTTACGTTTGGTGTTTGGTATAACCATATACCTCCCAGTATGAAATGAAACGGTAAAACCGCTTCAGAATTCACATACACACACTATCATTGCATGGAAATCAATAGACGCACAAATTGATATCCCTATCACAGGTCGTTTCACGACCCATTCTTTCAATACCACGAGATGAAAGGAACATTTTCTGAATATTTCGCCACTATTTGAACACCTCGCGACACAACTTCATATCAATATAGGTAGTTGGGCTCGCTGTTATGTATGTTATTTTCGTCTCATTTCCAAGTAATACTGGAGCTTGCACACACCATCAATGCGTGGAGAACAATCGGTACACAAATTGATACCCCTATCACAAGTCGTGAAACGACCCATTCATTCAATACCACGAGATGAAAGGAATATTTTCCTTTCACTTTGTGAATATTCCGCCACTATTTGAACACCTCGCGACACAACTTCATATCAATATTTCTAAACCGCGTATTATACCATTAGTCCAACACTGTGCATAGTTTAGTCATGAGATAGGTACCCCCGCTTGCTGTTATATAGGCTATTTGCGTCTTATTTCCAAGTTATACTGGAGCATGTGCTACACGTAAGGTGAGACGCTCAGCCCTGTTTGTTTATCGCATCTGTCGGACGTCTTACTTTACAAAATAGATCGGCCCACAATATACGTTTCTCTTTTTGTTATTAATTGTAGTACTTGCATTGCACTGTTCGTTTGCCTAACTATATTCGTACATTACCGACCTAAATTGTACCATGGAGCATACTATAGGCTCCATGATTGTACCAACACTTACGGTCATCAACAGTTGACGTCACGGTTTAACATAGCTATGCATAACCTTCACCCTATGGTCCAGACCGATGTTTCCCACCTAAAAAGTTAACTAATTGATGGTCTATGGGAAACAACTCCACATTAACCGTTTTCAGAACAACACTGTACGCTAACTGACAATTTTGTTTTCATTTGAGCAGTTTAAGATATACCTGATGGAGGGTTAAAATTTTATTAAACAGTGTTTTATAGAAGAACCAATCTTTAATTATGGATGAAGAAAAATGGAATTATCAGATTAGGTAAGATTAGTATGTTTACCCATATCTCATTACATATTGTCATAAGTAGTCATAAGTAGTGTTAAACCGAGAGTCATAGGTCAAAGGATTTTAGAGAAGAGGATTTGGTGATGAATGAATTTCTCACCGAGTGAGGGGAGCAGTGATGAAAAGGAGTAGTCGATTCAAATGTTCGTGCTCAGTACTAGTATGGAATTACATATCTATGGCGCACAATCTGATATCCCTATAACTAAACGTGGACAATAACAGGTCGTGATACGATCTCGAATACTGCATCAATCACGCAAAATCTGCGAATAATCCAACACTGTAACCGAAGGTTTAGTCATGAGGTAGCTAGAATGGGTCTCTGTTCTACAGGTTAATTTTATCCCATTTAATACTGGAGCGTGGGCTACAGGTTATTTGATTCCCCAACGACCTGGCCGTTCTATAAAATGAGACGCTCAGTCCTGGTTTGTTTATTTGTCGGACGTCTTACTTTACAAAATAGATCACCCCACAATATGCGGGTTTTTTTTAACAGCTCCAGCTCAGGAAACATAAGAATACCCTTAAGTTAACAGAAGGAGGACTATTACGTACACAGGAAGATCGGTCCAAAAGGTGCATCGTACATCATAGCGTGAGTCACGGGGCGAACACGTCAGACATGCATACGCTAACAGTGCAGTAGAAGACTAATATGGTGAAAGGTAACCTCAGACTGAAGAACGCGTGTGTATGGATGGTCCTACCCATCACCATAAATAGACGGACGAAGAGAACGGAGGGTTATTGAAAAATGACTAATGCGCGCGCACACAATAAAAAGCCTATGGCGCATATATAACAGGGGAGAAGGAGACGCTGAACACAAAGTCGAAAGGAGCAAAGAACAAAAATCTTGAGATATGGATCAAGCAGACGTCCACGAGATTGGTAACGAAATGTCGCTGTGCTTAACAAGGCACAACGACGAATGCCTTGGCGAAATAGTGGGTACAGCCGATGAATTAGAAAGTCGAAAAAGAGTTAAACTTTCAGCAAAGGCTCTGAGGAGACTTAAAGAAGTAATACCGCAGATAGACGAGCTGATTGAGAACAACGTGTTCACCGAGGAACCCATATTGCTGGACGGACACATATATATCACGTATTCTCAATTTAAGGTATGGAAGAAAGTACACATTAGATATTGGGTAAAGGATTGGCAGAAGGATACCCTCCTCCCAACAAAAAATGGATTTACTTTCAATGGGGTAACGTGGGAATCTCTTAAAAAACATGTTGCAGGTGTGAACATTGAAGCGGAACCAGCAGAAGCTGATGTGGAGGAAGAGGAGATATATGTAATAGGCGAAAAGAAGCCATGCGACCAGAACGATATGAGAGAGCTATTAATGAACTGTTATGCGGAATCGCTAATCCCAATTATTGGCAAGCTGAGGCGGGAGACGTGTGACGGATGTATAACGGACAACCCCAGTCAGAAAAACCATCCTTGCATCATGGAACCATCAGACTTTCACGTCGACTCTCACATAAATTCAGCACTGAAGTTGATCGATGAAAAGCGTGTAGTAGAGGAGTTTTCTAACCGAATAGTAAACCGTGTCGACTTGTTACCTATAGAATTTCGGAAATATAACGGCAAAGCATGGCGACAGACGATAATGAAGAAGAAAGCCTGGAAAGACGAATTGACCGAATGTGTGAAAGAACTCATGCAGTAAGACGATAGTGTTACAGGACAGTATCGGACTATCTGACGAGTGGATGGCACTTCGGGATTGTTTCGATAATTAATTAAAAGTGTACAGGTGGAATGTAGATATAGATGCAGAATCAAGATGGCGAGTTACATATAGCTTTGTGAGAATAACTGTGATCGTTGACAGTGGAAGGGCCTTTCATTTGCTCATATGTATCAGACTGTGAAGAAGTGGAGGGACGGTTAGGATGTATGAATGGCAAGTATAAGTCATCATAACTTTTTTTTCTTCATATTTGTGTATTAATATTACAATGGTTGTAGAAATGTTAGAAAAAAATCAATGTATTACATATATCTATGTATTGTAGAAACGATTAAAATGGAATTAGCTTAATATAACATAAAGTGTGAGTGGTCTTTTATATCAATCAATTGTATGGGAATAAGCCGGATACTCTCCCGCTAAACCTGTCATTACATGGATATAAAGAATGACGTCGGGGAAAATTGTTGACACTCGCAAATAAGAAAGAACCCAGACATAGTCCTGATGCTGGTAGTGGTATAATGGACTCGGTTTGCTAGTCTGTTCTCAACATTTTAACATACTGACGGTATTTAGTCCGATAGAAAGAAATAGACTCTTACACGCCCAGGGAACGAATTTGGCGTAGTTGGCAGAATTGGCTTTAATCAAGGCAATTTTGTTCAGTACCTCTCTATCGCTTATTTCATGGGTAGCTTCTCGTCGATAACCACTCACCCAGAAATAGCCTTTCTCTTGATGAAGCAATGATGCTGTCAGTGGTATGATCACGCCTTCGTTGTAAGATATTCATTAGTCGAAATCCCCTATCTCTAGTGTTTTGATGACGTCACTTCCTGTTGACGTCCTCTATTCGTGAAAACAAAGAACCCTCGGGGAAATCCCATTCCTCTCATCACCCTGACGTCATCCTACACAGTCAGTCATAGGGGTCATAGGTCAAACTTTTTGGGTGAGGAGGAGGAGGAGGAGGAGAAGGAGGAGGAGGAGGAGTAGGAGCAGGAGGAAGAGGAGGAGGAATTGTATGAAATAGAGACAAACCAATACGATGATTATAAAATAATCGTTCTATTCATAATAGCACTGCTTTACAAAAAATGAGGGAATCAGCTTATATGAAATACATCACCTTTGTTGTGGCTATCACTTTAACATCTAATGTTTATCTACTAATATTTCTACTGGAGTCTTCATTCGGAATCGATGTTTTCGGAATCTTCGCTGTCACTACTTTCCTCATAGTCTTTATTATTACTAACGCTATCAACCAACTTATCGAATAAGAATTTCCGCATCCTAATCGCCTGTCTGAGTGCTTCCTCGTAGTCCATGTCGTATAACGTTTGTATACACCTCGTTGTTTTCAAAATCTCGTTATGAATATAATCAGTTTGTAGCTTTTGTATGTTCACAAGCAGTTTGTAGTATGTTTGACGTAAGGTCTTCATCATCGATGAAATATAATCCTGCGTAGCGTTTTCACCAGACTCATCCTCGTCATAACCTTGGCTTATATATTGCTGTTTTCTCTCATCAATCTCAACCCTGTAATCTCTTGCGATAGGTTTACCGAACATCTCGTTCCACACATTATATTTAACCCGTTTTCGCAAATGGGTAGGTTGATCTATTTTTCTAGGATGGATGATTTCTTCATAGTTACAACACTCGTAATCTGAAGGGTATTTCCTCTTTCGAAGCTCAATTCCATTCCCGCTCCTATGGATCATCTGCCTCTGCTGGGACTCGTCATCAGCTTCATTCCGTTTGAACCACGGTGCATCTGTCTTCGTATGTAATCCCTCTCCCACTTGATCATTCCTCTTAGCGGAAGATGGCGAATCGTGATATTGTATCACGTTTGAGAGAGGAACGGGTATGCGTTGAAATTGTGTTGATGGATTATGAATTGGGGGTGGGCGAGGCAGCAGTTGCCCTTCTTCCTTTACAAGTTCCTCGTCGCCTGGTATTACATTGGTAGACAGTCGGTCATTTTCCGCTGTATGGGGTTTTAAATCGAGGAACAGATATCCGTACGGACGAGATGTGGCTTCGTGAAATTTTGCTATAAAATGCGTCATATTCCGAGGAAAGATCCGTCTCCCGAACGTGCAAATTTGCTGTCTATCAATAGGATTATTGAATAGAACGAAATACTGACAGTTTAGCGTGATATCTCGAGATGCCTTGCCTTGGGGGAAGAGATTCTGAGTCAGATAAATTATGGATAAATTTCTGTGATGCGAACCTTTGGTGAATAGGTCGGCAATTTTTTCTTCGCGCTTTACCTCACCCATCAAATCGTCCAGAACAATAACGTTGGTTTGGTCGGGATCGAAGTAATACTTTTCACCTACGTCATGAGGTATGCCGGGGAGAAAGTTGACATTTTCCAGACGTGTAGATTCATAGGCTGACTGCCATTGACTGTAACACCATACGATGCGTGTTGGAGAGGGATAGATATTAGCACGCTCCAAAAATTTCATTACCCATGATGTCTTCCCACAACCAGTCGGGCCGCTGACGATCATAGTAAATGGATGTTCTAATGCTCTTGAGTGAGCCACAGATCGAATGTCCTGATTACGTTTATGTTCCGCTATTATTGGTTGAGTGCCCAATTGGTGTATAAGTTGATGTCTGATCAGGTTATCTGGACGCGAGAATGTTTTCTGACACACCGTGCACTTGTTTGACATGTTGACGCTTCTCTGCCAAAACGTAGATTAATTCTGATATCATTTCTCTCCATATTTTATACAGTACGGTGTCCTCCTCCTCCTCATTATCCTCAATAGTCATTATCGTTCTAATAATGAGCGTCACCGAGTGCTCAACATTAAATATCGCTATTAAAAAATATTCCTTTTCTGGTCATACATTTTCTAGATGACTTGGAGAGAGTATCTTTCCGCTTTCCCCTTACTGGCACTTGTACTCTTGCTTTCTGACGCTGTCTATGGAATTCTGCTTTTGCCTGCTCCACAACTTGCTGTGCCGATGAAATTAGTTCAACTGTCATTTCTCTTGTACGTGATTTGTTAGCCGAGTTCACCGTTCTGTTGACTTGCGAAATATTAAGAGAGTTTGGAAGAGAATGCACTCCCCCCCTCCCCCCGATCAAACTTCCTGCTTTAAGTATGCTCTACTCTGGTCCTGATAAAATTTAATCCACATATTTGCATCGTTAAGATTGTCTTCTATCGACATGATAAAGCGATAGTAAAAATTCCTCTTAAAGAGTTATAATATAGGTTTGACGACATCGAATGTCGTAAAGAGATGTTTCACGAGCTATGGCGGGTCTATACAGCGGGAGACATTTCGTCTCTAGGACCCCTCCCGTTCTAGGTCGATTCTCGGAGAATCAGCGGGGACTTTATTTGGAATGGACGTTTTCGGAGTCCTCGCTGTCACTCAAAGTCGATTGAAGAAGATAATTTCCCGTCTCCAGCTGCGTCTCTATAAAGCTTTGAAATGCCACATGCAAGGTCAGCAGGTTCTGGGCACGGGTAGTTGTGTTGGTATCGTCTTCGGATCCTATCTGTTTCTTATGCAGTAGAAGACATACCCGGGTCAACAATTGGATGTCATCTAAGAGCGTGATAAGATGGCAACGCATGCGTTGGTACTGAGAGGCCTCATTGGTCCCACCTTGGAGTGTATCGATAATAGCGTCGAGTTGAACGTTGGTTCGACGTAAGGCTTCGGCTAGAATATCCTCATTGTGGGGTTCAAAGTTTCCATAAGTCAGTGTGGAGTCCGTAGTATTCATGGTGAAATAAAGAATATGGTGTCCTGTGGGCTAACCTTGTAGTTTCGTAGACGGGCTACCATGGGCTGTAGTACCGTACAACGCGTGTTCAACCCTTCAACGCTAAGGAACCACTCACCAGATGCAGTTTTTGGAAAAGTGCTAATGATGACATGAGGTATAAATAACCTGGATGATGAGAATAGCTATTTCAACAGATTGCTCGAGATGGAGAGCTCAGCGGGCGATGATAGACAAGGGCGCTTATATATAGGTTCGGGGGATAACGTGACATGATGTCATCAGGTATAAATAACCGAATATGTATAGATATGTAGTAAAATTAGGTGGATGACGGTAGACAAGGGCGCTTGTATATATGTTCGGGGGAGAACCTGGCATGATGTCATCAGGTATAAATAACCGAATATGTATAGATATGTAGTAAAATTAGGTGGATGACGGTAGACGAGGGCGCTTATATATAGGTTCGGGAGAGAACGTGACATGATGTCATAAGGTATAAATAACCGAATATGTATAGATATGTAGTAAAATTAGGTGGATGACGGTAGACATGGACGCTTATATATAGGTTCGGGGGAGAACGTGGCATGATGTCATCAGGTATAAATAACCGAATATGTATAGATATGTAGTAAAATTAGGTGGATTCGAACTCTCAACGACCCCGAGCCACCTGTTCGCACCGATAACCCTCCGTGACCTTTCAACCAAAATAACTTTGAACTCTCCACGACCCCGCGCACCTGCTCGCACTTATGACCCTCCGACCTATTTAAGTGACATCATCGGCTTCCAGGCTTCCATGGCCGTCAACCCCCATATTACATTCTACTACTAAGACGGCCAGTATGGCCCTTATGAAGGATTGTAATATAGTGACTCGAGAAATACCATGTGGATACATATCTGTACTGTATGTGTCCTTTCGCAAGACATTTTTGAGTTTTTCAATATCCACATACATTCAACGCCAGAGTATTTAGAAATAATGGCAGTGGCACAACACCTTTCCGAAAATCCTATAACCTCCTGGGGGTCCTTGTCAGCAGGGTTGATAGAAGCTTGATGTTGCAGCTTCTAGAACCAGCTATGAATCTAGTTTTTGTATGGTGATTTATGCATTTCGAGAGTCCAGTACACTTTTGGTATATAGTTATGTGTTGTTGAAAGACAACTGCCTTTCCTTGAGAAACGTTTTATGGTTGTTGAATAAATTATCCAGAGTAATTGCAGTTTGTGAGTAAGTAAAGGCATTCGATGATAGTGTGCTTGTAGTCAATTCCTTAACCAGCATCTGGTAATATTTATATATGAATATAACATAACATAAAATTTACATGTGAAAATTATATTATTTGGGGCGTTGTCTACTGGGACTATGACGAATTTACACTGGAGATTTGCGAGAACTTCTTGCGAATTGAGCTTTCTCAGTATTTGTGTTGCTTGGGAAAGGGTACTTCTGTCCATCAGCGACATAGTTTAACGTAGGTTTAACTTTTTCTCCCTTTGGCCACTCAAGTAAAATACTGTTCCAGTGCAGTCAGGTCTGTCTAGTGGTCGACCTTCAGATTTTTTCTTCTCGGCTCTCTATATTTAGGTCCCTTCATCAAGAGTCTTTTGAAGTCTTCATCTATCATCATATCAAGGTTACTAGTCACAATATGTTTGCATTTTTGCATAGATAAAGTTCGATGATTCACAATCACAACCATAGCCTCCAGACGTATATAAGTTCCAGTCAAATTTCTTGACAGCATTAGAGTAATTGAACTTTTGGGTGGCTATAGATTTATTATACTTATATGAAATGGGAGGTGGTTCTTTCAACTTAAAATATTTTGGTACAGCATTGCGTACATCCGGATCATTCTGAATTGGTTTCAAGAAAGGCCGGTCTTGGGATGATTCGGTTATATTCACGATATAATTAAAAGTACGCTATATCTTGACGAACTTGATTGTAGTTGTGGGTGGTATTATAATTCCTGGAGACACAGATCGTTGTATATCTCTGGCTATTACAATAAAATTTCTCAGAGGTGACGCATACAGGACCGTACGCAAGCTATGTATATTGTTGGGTGGGTTAGTTAAACCTTTTAAGTAATTTTAAACCAAGCATGACTCCGGTGCTGGGTAATATTGGATATGTTTGAATAGCGGTTTGTAGCACTGTCGAACACTTCTGACCCAAACTCCAGCATGCAGAACAGTTTCAGCTCTCGGATTTTTCTCTCACCTGCAAAGGGGGAATCCTTGGTAGATGGGTAGACGATGTCTATCATCTGGATACTAAATTTGACCCAACCATGGTCGAGGCCACAAGAAAGCTTACCTATAAGCAATTGCATTTTCCTGGCGAATTTTCTGTAACCATTCACCATGAGGTGGAGTCTTGGGGCTTTCTTACAGGAAACTAAATAAATACAGTTTGTAGTAGAACAACTAAAATCAACGTACGAATTTACAGAATATGAATTACCAGTTAACGTGGAACTGAATAAAGCTGACGTATTAAAGAGTGGACATGTGAGACACAACGGTGGCCACACTTAGGAATCTTACATTTATTACGTAGATGTGCTAAACAATCATCAAGTGCAATATTACATGGGTCGATGTCATGAGCCTGCTATAATTTGAGAAATGTAGCTGTTATTTGGATTGGAAAAGGTCTCAGTACATTTCGATCTATTTGATACTCGGCCGAGGAACCTGCACTAAGGTTCCTCGGATCTGTCTTACCATTACTTTCTTTATTTTAGTCATAGTGAAGTTAGGATGAGCAGTGGCCCGGCCTGCCACCAGCAGAATCCAGGCGTTCACGCGTTTAAAATACAAGCGTCTCGTCCGTCATTCAATATTCAGCCGATGTCCATTAAAGCATTTTTGCGTCCATATTCCGAAGACCTATTTCAAATAACAGAATTAGCACTAAGTTAAAAAAAACAAATCATAGAATACATAAGGATAGGCTGGTTTCCTGCAAGAGAGAAGCGGTCAACAGTTATCAATGATGCCGGCAAGACACAATGATGTTCCAAACCAATTCTGTATCGCTGATCAGTATTCTCAAAATCCATGAGTTTCGTTGTAAAGTCGTTATCTAGAGAATGATGTATTTCAGTCACGCTTTGATTGAGACTGTTCATATGAACACCATCAGGACCTTGAAATACATGGGTTCGTATGGTTCCTTGTCCCGAATTAGAAACCTAACGCCATAGATCTTGCACGTTCGTATTTTGCTATCAGCATGTGATATGTATCGCTACATCGAGTGGAGGCGCTTGGTGGTATATCCCTGTTTTTTTATGTTCGTTCTCTCTTGTAAGGAGCCATCTTGTGTTTTTATTATTTTCATTTCATACACGTTTGGAATTTGTGCTAACTGTCATACGAAATTGGTCTTTCGATTATTGACTATTAATTTGTGTTGAGCCAATATTAGCACCTCAGTGAACACCAAAATATAGTGTCGAACTATTTTCACCGCCACTGATTGGTGTTGACCAACACCACTCTATGGTGTTGACCAGTCCTCAACACCAAAAAAGGTGTTGGGTCAACACCACTTTTCTGGCTGCGTAGAGTGTGACGAAGTGTTCAAGCCAATATATCGATCCATCCGTGTGGTCTCGCATTGAGCAGTACACTTAAAAGTACAAGAAATAATGTTGAACATACGGGTGAATGGTGCATCTCTCTTGGCAAACCAATATTTGCTCTACTGTGAATATCTCTATATGTAGAAATTGCCATTCCAGAGCGCTTTCATTCTCATTCACCAAATACTATATAGATTATTTCCTAGCACTGGATAAACGCTATATTAGCGACACTATGAAGGATATATACCCGCTTTACTGGATTTGAAAGAAGATACTTATAGCCCAGATTGAACATCATGTCTGGATGTATACCTTTACCAGAATGGTCAGAGCTTTCTCTCATGTCGACTCTACGCAAAGAGAGACAATTACAATTTTGACGTTGTTAACTACTCATTCCTGGATATAAGATTTAAAGATGTTAATATCAATGTTTCAGAATGACCTGCATACGGAGTAAACATCTCTGACCTAGAAACATTTGCTAGAACATGTGCAGACAGTGGCGATTTTATTCACCGCCACAGAATATTATTGCAAAAACTTGTCAAACAGGCCTATACCACCAAACGCCTCCATTCAAAGTTTCTCAAATTTCGTGAAAAATATCATACACTGACGGGAAAACACGATAGTAGCCTGCAAGATATCTGACACTACTCTTCGTAAACATGTGTCTACTTTCGCTAAACACTGGTCTTCATGGTGTTCAATTGAACAGGCACAATCAAAGCGTGACAGCGATACATACTGTGTAAAGGACTTGGAAATTCATTTGCATATAGAATAATGGTCAGTGATTAGGATTTTATGAAAAGACAATTATCATGTCTGGTTGACATCCTTGGATACTGTTGACGCTTGTCTCTTGTGAGGAACCAGCTTGTGTTCTTATTATTTTATTTCATACACATTTGGAATTTGTGCTGTCATACGAAATACATCTTTCGATAATTGA
Source organism: Hanleya hanleyi (assembly GCA_036873755.1). Taxonomy (NCBI): domain Eukaryota; kingdom Metazoa; phylum Mollusca; class Polyplacophora; order Lepidopleurida; family Hanleyidae; genus Hanleya; species Hanleya hanleyi. The sequence goes on from JAVTVY010020514.1 coordinate 18,074, forward strand.
CGCGGAAATTCTTGTATGCACGACGGCCGAATATTGAATGTGGGATCGGGCACTTGCTGTACTACCTGTAAAATATATGGCGGTCATTGACCAAGAGCATCCGGCACCGTCTGCTGGCATCTGGACTGTTCATATTAACACCATGGAGCTCTTGGTGGGCGAGTGAGTGAGTGAGTGAATAGAATTTAACGCCGCTTTCAACAAAGCCTGTCGTGGCCTTGGGGGGGGGGCGAAATGCCCCCCCAATTATTTTTCTTACTCCTTGAGCTAGGGGGCTGAAACTTACCACACTATATCCTTGGGTAAAGCTCTACCAGAAAATGTAAAAAAAATCCAAGATGGCCGCTTTGATGACGTCACAGTGACGTCATTTTCAAAAACGACTTTTTTTGGTCGATTTTTCGATCAGATTTTTCGAATTTTTAATTTATGCAATTTCTCCGCAAAAACAGCATGATAAATTAGTAAATATTAATGTGATGTGAAAAAAAATAGTTTTTGCTCGCTTTTCATCGGAGAAAATCAGAAATGTTGAAGAAATATGACAAAACATCACTTTTCTGGGACCCCAGATGGCCGCCGTCTTGAATTTACCAACGATCCTCTCCTCGGGGGGTCATGCAAATGGCTCAAAATGACCTCAATCTGATAATCTATAAAGTCACGGAGTTTCAGCTCTCTATTTTTTGTCGTTCCTGAGATAGCCCAGAAAGTTTGGTGGGGGGGGCCATTTCGGCCCCCCTAGGCCAGGTAGGGTGAAGCAGCATGGAACCATCCACCCTCCATCCACCCTATAAAACACTGAGGTCAGCGCACATGGTACAATAAAGACAAGTGATATTACAGTGCTAGACATCACATTATCAAGTTCCTGTTGCTTCTCAGCAAAATGCATTGAAGCAACAGGAACCTGAACCCACCCAACCACCCGCGAGCTCTTGGTTGTCTTCATACAGCCTCTGATCCGATGGAATAGTTTTCTGTGCATTGTTTGAAATCGTTACAATTTCCAGATCTAGCATCTAAGATATACTACTGTATACTCCATCTGTGGGTGCTTTCGGAATATGACTATCCAGAAAGGGCTATTTCGCTATGCCAATATTGTGGGGGTCTCTCTCGTCATGACGTCCATGATATAGTCATTTCACATTTTTGATGTATCATTTGAACAATCTGTGGTATACAACGCTGGCGGATATTTGCTTCAATGCGACATGTATTTAGGGATTATCTGAAGCGAAGATACCTTCGCTATATAACCTTTGATGAAGGAGAAGAAACGGGCTTCAAAATGAGTATTTCCCATACTTTCTGCACAGAAATATATCCAACAAAACGGACATATATCTACCAAAACTGGAGCACAATTTGGGACAATGGATTGCACTGGTGGTGAAATTGATCAATCCAACAGAGATATTGTTAGTAACAAAATTCAGCTCTGTCAACAAGCAAACATTTCAAAAAAATTAATGGCTCCTGCCGTTGGTATATCGGCGATCGATTGTTTTCAACACCGACGTAATTAATGAACTAAGGTGGTCAACCGAAACCTGATGATGAATAGTAGTATAGAGTAGAGAAATCTCAGGTGGATAAACAGTTCTGAGCGATATATGCGTTTTGATATCGATCCTCTTTGAAGTATCCACATCTGGGACTATATATTATCCCCATCTGCATCAATTCATCATGATAATGTTCCGGAGTAGCTGACCAATCAAAAGCTCTTTCAGCGTGAAGGAATGGGACTTGGTATTACGAGTATCCATGTAAATTGATATCATGTTTTGTGCATTTTGGGTGTACGGTAAAATTTTGCTTTATCGATACGAGTGGTCAGAATAGAAATGCCTCTTGCTTTGCGTTGTGGCATTGAAATCTTGCAGAAATCATTCAAAATTACCCCAGTGAAGACGTAAGTTATTGTAGAAGCATATAGTCATGCTGAACCCCTAAACTAAAATCTGTTGATCTTGCTGATATTGAGTATCAGCCTTTGTTACAAATGCAATCGTGGTGCCATTGATAACCAGTAAGAAAGTGGACTATGTCAGGGTGAGCTCCGACAACACGACTATATCTGACAACCATCTTTTCCATTGGGAGCGGAACGACTACATTCGGTTTACTTTACTATGTAATCGTTCGAGACCGGCCTGCCCCTGTAATAATTGTGATTTCGTGGTGTCGCTTCAGCGCCAGCAAGTTAAGTACTTACCTGTAAGATTGGCCACTCACGTTGCGATACTGGTTGCGAGCATCAAATACAGGTGATATATGAGCATGCTGAGTCAGCACAAATGACAATAGTCCCTTTGCAATTTAACTCAAAATGAGGCCTTTACATCCAGGTATTTCGACTTCCATAGACGTGCAATTTCACTGTGTACTCATTGAGCGGTAAAATACTCTTAATTATATATTAGTGATATAACAGACCTATATGTACCGTAGCTTGAATCTCAAGGGAAATGGTGACGACTATTAACACAAAAATAGCCAGATTTGTTGTAAATAGTGACAAATTGCCTTCCAATTACGTTGATGTGTACGATTTAGAGACTATAGCTTGGAAGATTATCGGTAATGCATAGATGAACTGGGACTTGTTTGAAATTAACATTTACGTGTTTGGATCGATGGATCACACTAAAAGTGTAATAAACACGTGCGTACATGGAAACTGTCAATATTATATAGCAAGTTATATGACCCAAAGGGCATTACTGGAGAGACATGTTACTCTACTGTTTACTAATCTCTCTTTGGCTTGTCGAATTATCTATCCACTTGGGGATGATATCCATACAATATGATCAGCTCTCAGTTTGGCTAATAAGTTTAATTAGCTGGATGGATGAACCATCATTTTATATTTATTATCACCTACATTTGGGAACATGAAGGTCGAACGTTGACCCGTAAAGACTCGATTAACTGGTCCATGCTTCGAAGCATTGGTCTTGGATGGGTAGGTAGAGGATTTAGCTTGACGAGGAATCGGTTTCTTCTGACTAGGATCAAAGGCCCGCTGTCCATCCATTAATGCAATATTTTTTTATTGGTCAATGTTCCATACTTATTACTGAACGTGTGTTTTTCTGCCTGCGAATACTGACTTCGTGTTTTTGCTTACTTCTCATGGACAACCACGAAAACCCTCAAGCACATTTGCAGAATTTGTGATCCATACAGCAAAGTGTTTCTATTCTACACCGTTCACACATTCGCCTGGATTTGATAATAGTACATCGAGTAGAAATCGTTTGATCACAGAATGAATTCCGTGTCATTGGTGGAACAGTAAACCCTATGTGATGATGATAAATAGAGGTCTGTTGATCAGTCCACAAGTATATTCATTTATTTTCAAGTATATGTACTTGGCAATGAACTATATAATCCTAAAGTCTTAAAATATAAACGAGAATACGAAGCGACCACAAAAATGTATCTGATCACAAGTATCTCCGTATCTATATACTTCTGCAGCGTTAGGAAACGTTCAAACAGTTCGAGTGTCTTTGCGAATCACGCACTTGTCATGCTGAGACTCCGAAATCAAACTGAATTCAAAAAGGTCTACTATACATGAACTCCTGCAATCCGAACCGTCAAAACGATTGGAAATTTTTTTGATATGAGAAGGTTGTCATCTCTATTAGGCGACAGCATCAAGACACTGTCTTCTGTATCTAACATCGCTGGAAACCGTTGATCTTTGTTGTGAGATCATGAGATATGGTTCATTATGCAAATTAACTGTTCTAATCATCAACTATCAACGTCGTCTATATTGACATGCTTTAATTACCCAATCTTCGTATATCTTCTGTTAAACGTATATGGCTGCCAAGTCAAACTGTATTGTATTGTCCTTTTGTGACCGTACGCAATGCAAAGAAGTTCCTGGCATTTTGTTTTATATTTTCTCGACATTTAATATTTGCCACCCCCAAATAATTGAAGATATTCAAGGTTGGATACCTATTTTTTATATTTAGTCCTGTTTTCTCTGTTCTGGATCCTGCTATGTTTCTCTCTCCGGTTGAGGTACTGCATGATTACATACTCGTATTACTTCTCCACCATCTTATTTATAGGAGAATTTCTAACATAACTTTCGAGTTCCCATTTCCCTTCTTTACTGAAGATTATATCTTTGTAGCCTATTATCCAGATCCACTAGAATATAGATAAGTTATTCAAGCACAGATCACTCAAATGTTAGAAGTGGTCTTGCTATCCTGGTGGACCATGATCCTTTGTGTATGTCAGACATACATGTTCCGCCTTGGGATAACATGTTTTCTCACTAACGATATGGTCTGTCACCCCCGCCGCCCCCACCTCGTCGGGTCTCAATGCCGATGAGACACCGTGAATTATCTCCACTGTCAAGAGGAGACGATACTCGTTCCAAAGAAGATATCTGTATCTAAAGTATATATGAAACTTCAACCGGAAATTATTTTAGTAATGTGAATTTAAGTGTCTTTACTCGTTATTGGTTACATGTATGTATCTATAACGCACTGTCACATCGAAAATCGCTTCCCCATATATCGCATCGACCCATCGTTTCATGTCAAATGTATGTGGATGCAGGGATGGTCCTTCTCGGCCATTATAAGATACATTACTTGTATTTGTGTGGAATAAATTTGTTTGATATCGAATTTTACGTGCATCCCTGAACAGCACATTACGCATAAAGGAATGATTTATATTATCGCTCGTACGACCTTCGACGATATTTATATCAGAGCGAATGCTGATTGATTTATGTCTTATGGATAATGGAGTTTATATTGAGTGTAATTACTCCAGGGTTTCCCGTAATTCATGGCATGTTGTAAGTATACTTGATATTATTGTTACATTTTACCTTGATCATTATACCTTGTCTCCGTACAATTTGTGATGCACACTCATTTAGCATCGATCAAGATATCATCATTGGAAGCCGTGTCTGCCCTACACACGTATACTCTGAAGTAGGCCAATGTTACATGAGACCGATTGTTAGAGTATTCCCCCCGCTTGTTGAGATGAACGTTGCAGTTCCATTACTTGACATATATATCAATGTATTCAACTGATTATTTCTGGTATTGCCTGCATCATTCATATGAAGCTTTATACATCCCCAAATGGGAAATTTGGGGAATATGGGATCTAACCAGTTATCAAAATATTGTATTTTGGAAGTTTGGTGATACCGTGGTGACATCGGGTTTACTGTAACTTTGATTCCACCGACTCTCCATAGATTCAATCAAAACCAAATATTATTGTTGGAAATCAATCGAAAAGTAATTAATCATGCTCATGGATGAACTTTGAAATATGCAGCCTCACTTATTGGTGTATTTAAAGCAGACTTGGGCAGACCGTGACTGAGATATACGTCATTCTCTAGGTGACGACCTTACAACGAATATCACATGGAATAAGTAAACTGATCAGCGATACGGATTTGATATTTTTGAAACATCATGATGTCTTGCCGGCACCATTGAAAACTGTTGACCGCTTCTCTCTTGCAGTAATCTAGCCTGTGTTTATAATACTTTGATTGCCTTTTTGAATTTGGTGCTAATGCTGAAATATGGAATATGTCTTTGGATTATAGACGCGGACATTCTTCAATGAACGACGGCTGAATAATGAATGATGGACCAAACGCCTGTAATTGTATTCATTTGGGTGAAATAATCCCATGCATGTCGTTTTGGTCCATTCTCGGTCGCCAGATTCTATACTTCGTAGGTTTATTTTGAATTTGTTAGTCGACAAAATTGCCCCAGGATCGGTTCAAAATAACCTTATGACAAGATGAGGTCACTGTTGTGCGGAGTCACTAGCGCAATCAGTCAAATTATGTTAAAATTGTTCTGTAGATCTTGAATCAAATGTATAGTTTGGGCAGTTCCACCTCGTCAATTCCGCTGGTGACAGCAATATTAGGATGGGCTGTATTGTCTTGTGTCCATGTCTATGCTGGGATTCGATAGATCTAGATGTGCGAGTTCAAGCATTCAATTTCTCATATATTGCAGAATTGTTAGCAGACCCATGGAATGGGCTGATCATAAGATGTTCGCGTTTTACTGGAGTAAAATATGCATTTATGGGGAACATAATTTCAAGTCCCGTTGAAATGCTTCAGGCAAGATGTGTAATTCGCTATGATTCCATGAACATTGAATACATACTCTTGGTTAGAACATGGATATGTGCACACTAAGGTCTTTGTGTTTTCCATTGATAAGTTTGACGTAATACACGAGTTGTGTAACTCCGAAAAACGTAAGGCTCATTTTGACTCAATATTTCGGCTCTTTATTTTGCCATCATCAGGAGTGCACACTAACGGCTGACTGAAATTTCTTTCAATTTTGTCCACGAGCCAATGAAATAGAAGATTTCCATTTGAAAGTTAGTTCTGACCAATCAAGTACTTTAAATCTGGAAAATATCCCGTGATGCACCGCTGTTTCTATAAACATTCATTATTCTCTTGTATAGTAAGATCAATACCATATATGGCTGTATATATTTTATCATTGAGGATATTATTAACAGTGAAATATTGGCTTCCAGGAATGGATGTGGAAATTCTATCTGCTATCAACTAATATTAATCCAAAGAATAATTGCATTATATCAAGCTTCTCGTTAGGCATCAAACCGGAAATGAAATTAGCAATAAAAATAGATACCGGATGAAGGATAATGATGATTCACAGACATGTAACAATTCCTCCTCATCCATCCAACTCTTTTCTCGAAAACTTGAAAATGTCAAGTTTTCACAGATTGATATATGTAGCTCTGCTGGGTATCCGTCAGCATAATATCGTATTTGTCAACCCATTTAAGCTGAATACAATACTTAAAATAATCGTGTGATGGATATAATAATTTTCTATTTCTATTTTTTTCCTGAACTGAAAACCGCTGAGCCGCGATATTGTTTTTCATCTGAGAAAATTTTCTCGAGACAATTGCAGAGATCAAATACAATTACACTCTGTGAAATGCGAATGTCCACCTGACAAGAAATTACATTAATATATAAAGATGTATTCGGGATATGATACCTTCATGAAAAGATGGCCCCACGTTTGAGAACTCCGAAAAGAACGATGAAGCAAAACAGAAACAATCGAAACTGGAGAGCATCGTTTCAGTTTTAAGCTGAAAGTAAGATCGAGTCGACATTGCAATGCAGCAGTCTCAGGAGAATCATAACAGTTTTAGACACAATGTCCACACAAGTGCATATTCAATAGAGGTAAGTCTGTGTGTGGGACATCATTACATTTCCAAGAGTGTATAGTTCTTTTTTATCTAACCTTCTAATGTACTGACTAATAGATATATACCGTACAGGGATATTAGTTCCCGTATTCCCTGGTTCATGAGATATATCGGATAATTCTCCATTATCGATTTCAGTGAAAAGCAAAGAAAATTTCATGTTTGGTATCGAGTTACTGTACCACAAGAAGCTGCAATGGTTTTATTGAAATGCAGGGTGCTGGTGATTTTGTGGAATGTGGAACATGTGTGACAATCCACGTCGCTCAAGGTGATTTCCTTCCTTCAATTATCCGTCAACAGCCCACGGTGAAAGAGGGATTATGAACGCAATGAACACGAATGATAAACAGCAATATAAGCATATCATGGTCCGTATGAAATCAAGTGTAAAATTAGGCTTCAGCTATTGAATTTTTGTATCCACCATCTAATCTCCATAGCACATTTCTCCCTTTCCTTGCTTTCTTCCTTCTTTCTTCTTTCTTTTTCTTGTACAGTCTACTTTCATTCCCATTTGTCCTTTGTTTCTTCCTTCTATCCACTCTTACGCTTTTTTGTATTTTTCTGCCGTTTTGCAAAAATGCCACAGAAAAGAAAAATTTGTTCCCTTTTGGTATTTACATCCGATATGACATTAACTTGACTGATTTACAGGTGCTGGAAGTTGTCAGCATTGGACAATAGCGAGTATATAACATTGGACATTCACGTGATCACTGTTTCTACATTCTTATATATCACGGCATTTGAGAGAGGGATCCTCGGGAATTGTAATTGTTAGTACTTTTCAGTTGAATGCCTCGCTCGCCGGCTAATGACACAGGCTAGAATGGCGCAGTATCCAAGCAAATAAAACCATCCATCAGTTTGGTGTTGCCTTGAGCAGTACACGTAAAAGTACAACAAATGATGTTGGAAATACTGTCACGTCTGATTACACAATGTGCAAAAAATATATTGCGGTCAATGGTAGAGGGGCACCCGACAACGTCTGACAGCAACTGAGCTATTCATATGAACCTCATGAATTGGAGCGATATGCAAGAGGTGGGGGAAATTGACGTCTGGCGACTAAAAAGCAACCATATGACTCTACAGGAAAGAATTCGTCCACACCCAACATTCAGACCCGAGAATACGGAGGAATCTGTGACGTAGCCTTAGTATCTATGCCGCGCTTTTATTGCAGCTGTTCATGTGGAGGCCTTGAAGTATCCAACCGGCGCCTAGCTCCGGCTTAAGCGGAATTAGATACGCTAGCTCGGGAGCTGTGATGACAGATCAGCTCAAACAACTCAACTGATGCTAATGGATGAGCATCATGGACGTCTGATGGAGTAAACGCCTTAACATGGGGAAACCTGGTAAATGCAAGAATACCTAGGAAAACTAAGCTGTAAAATCCGACGTCGTACGGCTTAAATTTCCCACCGAAACAATAAATCTACATATATTTATCGAGTGACATGTACAGAGGGCGGACCTCGTGAACTAACAGTCCACCAGCAGAATCCCACCATATACAAGTAATAAATTGGAGCGATATGCGAGAGGTGGGAAAAATTGGCGACGTCTGGCGATTAAAAAGCAACCATATGACTATACAGGAAAGAATTCGTCCACACCCAACATTCAGACCCGAGACTACGGAGGAATCTGTGACGTAGCCTTAGTATCTATGCCGCGCTTTTATTGCAGCTGTTCATGTGGAGACCTTGAAGTATCCAACCGGCGCCTAGCTCCGGCTTAAGCGGAATTAGATACGCTAGCTCGGGAGCTGTGATGACAGATCAGCTCAAACAACTCAACTGATGCTAATGGATGAGCATCATGGACGTCTGATGGAGTAAACGCCTTAACATGGGGAAACCTGGTAAATGCAAGAATACCTAGGAAAACTAAGCTGTAAAATCCGACGTCGTACGGCTTAAATTTCCCACCGAAACAATAAATCTACATATATTTGTCGAGTGACATGTACAGAGGGCGGACCTCGTGAACTAACAGTCCACCAGCAGAATCCCACCATATACAAGTAATAAATTGGAGCGATATGCGAGAGGTGGGAAAAATTGGCGACGTCTGGCGATTAAAAAGCAACCATATGACTATACAGGAAAGAATTCGTCCACACCAAACATTCGGACCCGAGAATACGGAGGAATCTCGGACGCGCTTTTATTGCAGCTGTTCATGTGGAGACTATGAAGTATCCACATGGCCCCTAGCAATCATATGTCTCTATGGGAAAGAATTCGTCGACGCCAATCAGTCAGACCCGGGAATACGGAGGAATATCGGACGTAGCCTTAGTATCTCAGCCGCGTTTTTATTGCAGCTGTTCATGTGGAGACTAGGAAGTATCCGCACGGCCCTTACTACGCTCTTCTAAAGATTCTATGCATGCGACACGTTCATGTCTTGGCATTAGAGTGTGATATTTATCACAAAATTTGGAAACTGGAAACGGACGACATCGATAGTCTTGCTGAGCCAGTTACAGAGCTACAATGAACCAAAACTACTAGTCGAAATTCCACACGCCATATGCGGTTCCGTTCAAAATATGACTATCCAGAAAGGGACAGTTCACTATGTCAATATTTTGGTGGTCTCTCTTTCACAAAATCCTTCCATTTCTATGAAGATATAGATCCGCATGTGATGTATAATCTAGACTATGGTGGATTTGTAGTTCGATGCGACATGTATTTGTACCGCTTGGAAGGTGCTGTAGGGGAAATTGATCAATCCAAAAGCGGTATTGTTGGTGACGAATTTAGCTCTATCAACAAGAAAATATTCCCAAAAACTTAATGGATTCCGACATTGGTATATCTTTGATCGGTTGTCTTCAATATCCATATGATTAATAAACTAAGGCGGCTAACGCAAACCTGATGATACATAGTAGTCTAGAGAGTAGAGAAATCTCAGGTGGATAAACAGTTCTGAGTGGTATATGCGCTTTTGTATCTATCTTCTTTGAAGTATCCACATCTGGGACTATATATTAACCCTACCCGTATACATTCATTATCCGAATGTTCCGGAGTAGCTGCTCAACCTATAACTCTTTTAACGTGGAGGAATGAGGCTTGGTATTACGAGTATCTATGTGAATAGATATGATGTTTTGTTCATATTAAGTGTACGGTAAAATTTTATCGATATGATTAGTCAGAAGAGAAAATTATGCCTCTTGCTTTGTCTTGTGAAATGGAAATCTTGTGAAAATCATTCATAATTATCGTAGTGTAGGCGTAAGTTGTTGTTGAGCAAATTGCCATGGTCAATACCTTATCTAAAATTTGGAGATGGTGATATTGACTACCAGTCAATGTCAACAATCTTCAGTGGTTGTTTTTGGTACAAATGCATTTGTGGCGCCATTGATAGCCAGTAAGAAAGTGGGCTATGTCAGGGTAAGCTTCGACAACACGACTATATCTGACAACCATCTTTTCCATTGGAGGCGCAACTGCTACATCCAGGTTGTGGGTGCAACATTAACTTAATAATATAATCGTTTCAGTCCGGCCTGCCCCTATACTAATTGTGATTTCGTGGTGCCGCTTGAGCGCCAGCGAGTTCAGTACCTGCAACTTGTTTGCAAGATTGGACACCTACGTTGTTATATTGGTTGTCGGTATCAATACAAGTGATGTCAGGGCACGCTGAGTCAGCACAAATGACAAGAGTCCCTTTGTAGAAATAGACAAACTTCTGTGCTATATTCCACGTAAACATTTTTAATGCACAAGCTTTTGACTCTCATTACGGAGCCTTTACCAAGTGATCTGTTGGTTTCATAAAATTGCCGTTTCCATGGATGATCGAATGTTATATAGAGATATACACAATAGTGGTTTTAATTGTTTAAATTATATATATATATATTATGAGTCTAAAACAGTATGAGAGTCCCTTTGCAATTTACCTTAAACTGAGGCGTTCGCCTCCTGGATGTTTCGACTTCCATAGACGTGCAGTTTTACTGTGCACTCATTGAGCGGTAAAATGCTCTTAATTATATATTGGTGGTATAGCAGCCCTATATTTACCGTAGCTTGAATCTCGAGAGAAATGGTGACGACTATTAATACAGAAATAGCAAGATTTGTTGGAAATAGTGACAAAGTACCTTCCAATTACGATGATGTGTAAGAATTAGGGACTATAGCTTAGAAGAATATCGGTAATGCATAGATTAACTGGGAGTTGTTAAATTTTGAAATGACCAATTAAGAGATTCTTTTGGTGGATCACACTAAAAGTGTAATCAACACTTGTGTACATGGAAACTGTCAATATAGCACGATATATGGCCCAACCAGCATTACAGCAGAGGCATGTGACGCTGTTGCGTACTAATCGTTCGTTAGCTTATCGAATTATCTAACCACTTGACGATGCTATCCATCTATTTGAAGCTATGTAATATAAATATGGCGGTCAAGGGTGCGGTGGAATTCCAGCAACTGATGGAGTGTTTTTACTCTCTCCAGTAAAAGTTATGGTGAACTGAGTCCTCCGAAATATTCATTGAGATTTGGGAGGCCTATGGAGATGGAACTGTGTCCGATCAGTACAGGGTCCTTCAGACCAACTGTCGTGTGAAATTGGGGTTCTTTCTCTGCTGGTGTTGTCTCTAATCTGTCCATAATTGGGACTTTCTCTGTTGGTTTTGTCTCTTACTTGTCCATTATTGGGACTTCCTCTGTTGGTGTTGTCTCTAATCTGTCCATTATTGGGACTTCATCTGTTGATGTTGTCTCTAATCTGTCCATTATTGGGACTTCCTCTGTTGTTCTTGTCTCTAATCTGTCCATTATTGTGACTTTTCGCGTTGAACTTGTAGCAGATATGAAACTACCCAGCTAGCCAATGAATTGATAATCTAACCATGTTAGGCAATATAGCCTACCGATTCTGTCTTAACTGGAATAATGAAATGGGAAGCATGAGGAAAATTTTAAAATATGACTGGCTCTCAGATTGGTTTATAAATTCAATTATCTGGAGTAGATGAACCATCATTTTAATTTGATCACCACCCACATTTGGAAACGAACGTTACGTTGACCCATTGAGATTCGATTAACTGGTCTGTACTTTGAAGCATTGGTCTTGGATGAGTGGGTAGAGGATCTATCTTGAGGAGTAGATAGACTATTTCAGAGGAATCGGTTTCCTCCGACTAGAATCAAAGGGCCACTGTTCATCCAATAATAGTGTTTGATGGTGTTGCTAAACCTGTATTTTTCTGCCTTCTGACGTGACGTTGACCCATAGAGACTCGATAAACTGGTTTGTGCTTTGAAGCATTGGTCTTGGATGAGTGGGTAGAGGAGCTATGTTGATGATACTATTTCAGAGGAATCGGTTTCCTCCGACTAGAATCATAAGGCCACTGTTCATCCAATAATGCAATATTTTGATTGCCCAGTGTCCCATAGTGTTGCTAAACCTGTACTTTTATGCCTACTGACTTCATGTATTTGCTTAGTGGGTGTTGGACAACCATGCAAGCCTTAAAGTACATTTGCAGAATTTGTTGTCCGTACAGCAAAGGCTTCTTTGATGTTATTACTGAACTGAGGCAGTCAATGACATTCTGATGCTGAAGAGTACTACGGAGAGTAACGAAACCCCAGGTGGATAGTTCGCGACAGGTATGCTTTTGTGTCAATCTTCTGTGAGAATTTTTAGCTATCCACATCTGGAACTATATATTATTTACATATAAATATGATATTATTTGGAGCTGTCGCTAACAATGAGAGCATATCAGTAGACCAACCAGTCGATGTCTCCGATCTTCGGCGATCTTCACTGGCTGCTCTTGCTACATTGGCCATACGGCTTGAATATCAAGAGAAATAGTAATGACCATCAGCACAATATAACAGGATTTGCTGGAAATAGTGATAAATTGCCCCGTCCTTACGGGATTTGGAGTCATTCATAATAGAAGTGTGTCCGAACAGTTCATTGCCCTCTAAACTCAGCTGTCCTCTGTAATTTAGCCCTTTCTCTAGTGCTCTTTGAATTTGTTCAGTGTTATTTCCGCTGTTGTGATTTCAAACTGTCTAATGATATTTGAGGACATTTCGCGGTGAAACTAAGTTCGTCGAAGTGCTGAATCACCAGTTTCTGGTCCGTCATTCATAATTCAGCTGTCGTTCATTAAAGAATATCCGCGTCCATAATCCAAAGACCTATTCCATATTTCATGCAACAATATTAGCACTAAATTCAAAAATACAATCATAGTATACATAAACATAGGCTAGTTTTCTGCAAGAGAGAAGCGGTCAACAATTTTCAATGATGCCGGCAAGGCATGACGATGTTCCAAAAATATCAAATCCGTATCGTTGATCAGTATTCTTAATCCAGAATATTCGCTGTAAAGTTTTCATCTGGAGAATGATGTATCTCCGTCACGCTTTGATTGTGACTGTTCATATGAGCACCATGAGGATTTTGAAGTACATTGGTTCATACGGCCCCTAGCCCCAATTAAGCGGAATTAGACACAAGTTGCGAAACGTAACGCCATAGATCTTGCACGCTACGCTCGTATTTTGCTATCAGTATGCGATATGTATCGCCAAATCTGAGAACTGGGTGGAGGCGCTTGGTGGTATAGCCCTGTGTTATACGTTTCTGCAACAATGTTTTGTGACGTTGATTAAAAACAGAGGATTTAGCAAATGGTACTAGGCGAGATATGTATGCGCCATATGCAGGTCCTACTGGAATATTATTCTCCACAAAGGGATAGTTTACGATGTCGAAATTGTAATCTTCTCTTTTGTCATAAAGTCGACGAGAGAGAAGGCTCGCTTTATTTATATAGAGATATAGGTCTAAATATGATGTGCCTGTAGGGCTATCTGTAGTTTCCTTCAAATCCAGTGAAGGTGGATATATATCCTTCATTGTGTCATTTATATAGCAATTATCCACAGCGAGAAGATCGTCTATATAGCGGATGGTGAATGAGAAGGAATGGGATTTGAATGGATCTGTTTTTGAAAGCGTCTGCATACAGTCATATTCATAAGAGAACAGATATAGGTCAGCCAACAGGAGTGCACAATTAGTTCTCATTGGAATAACTATATGCTGTTGATATATTGTGTTGCCAAATTCCACAAAGATATTTCAATGAGAAATTCAAGCAAATCTATAAATAAAGAAACATCCCATGAATGATACCTCTTGTATGTAGTAGAGCTAAAGAATGCTTTATGGCTTCCGACATTAATATAACTACGAACCGTTGTTGAACACAGGTACTATTAATGAGCTTAGACGGTCATTAAGGTCCTGATGTGGGATTGTAGTATAGTCGAGAAATCCCATGTGGATACATGTCTGCATGACATGTGACCTTTAGCATCAAGTTCTTCCGTAAGACATTTTGAGTATTTCAATAGCCACATACATTCAACGCTTTTACAAAATAGTGGCGGAATACCTTTCCCAAAATGCATTTACTTCCTGAAGGGCCCTCCTCCTCAACAGGATTGAAAGAAGCTTGGTGGTGCAGCTCTAGAACCAGCTATGAATCTAGCTTTGTATGGTGATTTATGCATTTTGGGAATCCAGTATACTTTTGGTATGTCGTTATGATTGGTTGGAAGACAAATATCTCTTTCCCTGAGAAACGCTTTTGATTGTTAAATAAACCTTCCAGAGTAAAGCAAGTTTGGGTGTAAGTAGACGTATTTGATGATGATATGTTTACACTCAATTCTTTAACCAACACCTGGTACTAGTAATATTTACATATGAATATTATATTATTCGGAGCTTTGTCTGCAGGGACTATGACGAATCTACTCTAGAGATTTTCTGGAACTTCTTGCGCATGGAGGTTTCTCGGTAATTGTATTGCTTGGGGAAGGGTACTTCTGTCAACAAGGCGGATTGTTTCAACGACGTTGCTCTTGGTGAGGTCCAGCCAATGAGAAAATACTGTAGGTTTAACTTTTTCTCCCTTAGACCAATCAATAACGTAGTGTTCCAATGCAGACAGGACTATCATCTGGTCGGCCTTCAGATATATTTCTCTCTGCTCTCTATATTTAGATCCCTTCATCAGGGTTAATCTTAGGTCCTTATCACTCACTACATCAAGATTACCAGTCACAATATGTTTGCATGGTGTATAAAGTTTGACGATTCACAATCACAATTATAGCCTCCCGACGTGTATAAATTCCAGTCAAACTGTCTGACAGCGTTAGAGTAATTGAATATGTTGGTGGCTATAGATTTAGTATACTTATATGAAATGCAAGGAGGTTCTGTGTACTCAAAATAGTTTGATACAGCGATGCATACCTCTGGATCATTTAGGATTCGAGATAAATTAATAATGTCCAGTCCTTTATCTAAGTAGTTGAGTCTCAAGAAAAGCCGATCTTCGGATGTTTCGATTGAGTTCACTGGACGATACAACCGAAAATACGCTATATCTTGACATACTTTAGTGATTTTATGATATTTTTATGAACTGAGGAGTTGAGATTTTATGACTTACAGATTTTAAATGTGCTGTGAAACTACTGCTTCAACATTATGAACGATTTGGACACTTATCGTGCCAAAATTGTCACGTTTTCAAGAAGACATCGACATGTACAAAACAACAGCAGGGAGTGTTCATTGCCAACTTCCATCCTGGGTGCAATACTATTCGGTGTTGTCGTTAATGTCTGCCTGCTGCCTCCTAATATTGGTAGACTGAATACTCCCTCGGATTATACACCTGTACGACATGCAATTACAAGCGTGTAGTCCGTCATTCATAATTCAGCCGTCGTCCATTAGAGAATATCCGCGTCCATAATCCAAAGAACTATTCCATATTCCATATAACACTACTAGCACCAAATTCAAAAAGACAATCATAGTATACATAAACGTAGGCTTGTTTCCTGCAAGAGAGAAGCGGTCAACAGTTTTCAATGATACCGGCAAGACATCATGATGTTCCAAAAATATCAAATCCGTATCGCTGACCAGATTATCTCGAATCAAGACACTGTTTGTGATATCAATAATGATTACTATATAAATACTGCTAAGGATATCAACTCTGGTGCAGTCAGAAACAATGTTCATCCCAGTGTTCAAGCCATTCATGACAATTTAGAAATCTTTGTGATTTTAATTTTAGTTCTGTTAATGAGAAGACCGTCTCAAAGATTATTGACGGACTGTCGACCAGAAAAGCTACTGGTGTAGATAATATATCTGCAAAGATTATCAGAGCAGGCAGGGATGTTCTTGTTAAGCCCATTACCAACTTGATAAATTACTCTATATCTAGCTCTAAATTCCCATCTCAGCTCAAGTCAGCCCAAGTTATTCCTTTATTTAAAAAAAATGACTCTCTAGACAAAAGCAACTACAGGCCTGTAAGCATTCTACCTACAATCTCCAAAATTGTTGAAAGGGTTTTACATGACCAACTCTCCTACTGCTTCGAAAATATATTCAATCCAATGTTATGTGCCTTTAGAAAAGGCTACAACTGTCAGACTACCCTGTTGAAAATTACGGAAGATTGGAGACGTGCCCTTGACCAAAATAAGTATGTAGCTGCTATTATGATGGACCTATCTAAAGCATTCGACTGCCTTCCCCATGACTTGCTGCTTGAAAAAATATCAGCTTATGGTGTTTCTAGCACAGCAACTGTGCTATTGAAAAGTTACCTTGTAAACAATGTCAGTAAATGGGCACAAATTATCAATGGGATTCCCCAGGGCTTGATCGTGGGGCCCCTTCTATTCAATGTGGTTCTAAATGATATTTATTTTTGTGAAACTGTTAGTTCTGTCTATAATTTTGCTGATGACAACACAATCTCTTATGCAGACGAAAACGATGAAAATGATGAAAATAATCACACAAGATTGTCAAATTATCACTACCTGGTTCGAAAACAATGAAATGAAAGCTAATATGGAAAAATACCAGGGTCTGTCCATCGGACATAAAACGGGCAGCAAATGTCCTGCGTTTCTTATGAATGACGTAGAAATCAAATGTGAAGAAACTGTCAAATTGCTCGGTGTCAACATAGACAGTATGTTAAATTTTAGTGAGCACATTTCTGTTATATGCAGAAAAGCATCACAGCAGCTGAGCGCCAAACGTATGAGCAGGTATTTAGATATTCAAACAAAACTTGCCATTTACCACTCTTTTATCATATCAAATTTTAATTTCTGTCCGCTTGTCTGGCACTTTTGCAATTTGAAGAGCTCTAAAAAAAATGGAAAACATCCAAGAGCGCGCTCTTCGTTTTGTATACACCGATTTTAATAGTGATTATGCTGTTTTACTTAGAAAGGCAAATCTCCCCAGTTTATATGTCCGAAGACAACGCCTTGTGGCATCAGAGGTTTTTAAAAGCCTTCATAACCTAGGGTCCGAAATTTTATCTGAAATGTTTACTCTTATAAACCCAGCCTATAATTTTAGAAATGAAAACCGTTTCATTTCACCTAGAGTCAAAACAACTAGATACGGCTTACGCTCTTTTACTTATGCTGCATCCAAACTTTGGAATGAACTCCCTAATGAATTTCGGATATTTGAAAATATCAAGATTTTTAAAATTACAAGCGTCTAGGCCGTCATTCATAATCCAGCCGTCGTCCATTAGAGAATATCCGCGCCCATAATCCAAAGACCTATTCCATTTTCCATATAACAGTATTAGCACCAAATTCAAAAAGACAATCATAGTATACATAAACATAGGCTTGTTTCCTGCAAGAGAGAAGCGGTCAACAGTTTTCAATGATGCCGGCAAGACATCATGATGTTCCAAAAATATCAAATCCGTATCGCTGATCAGTATTCTTAATCCATAATATTCGTTGTAAAGTCGTCATCTAAAGAATGATGTATCTCAATCACGCTTTAATTGTGCTGTTCATATGAGTACCATGAGGTTCTTGAAGTACATGGGTTCATACGGCCCCTAGCCCCGGGTTAAGCGGAATTAGACACAAGTTACGAAACGTAGCGCCATAGATCTTGCACGCTACGTTCGTATTTTGCTATCAGCATGCGATATGTATCGCCAAATTTGAGAAACTTTGAGTGGAGGCGTTTGGTGGAATAGCCCTGTTTATAAGTTTCTGTAACAATGTTTTGTGACGTTGATTAAAATCGTCACATTTAACACAGGATCTAGCAAATGCTACTAAGCGAGATATGTATACGCCATATGCAGGTCCCACTGGAATATGACTGTCCAGAAAGGGATAGTTTACGATGTCGAAATTGTAATCATCTCTTTTGTCATAAAGTCGACGAGAGAGAATGCCCGCTTCATTTTTATAGAGATAGAGATCTAAATAAGATGTGCCTGTAGGGCTATCTGTAGTTTCCTTCAAATCCAGTGAAGGTGGATATATATCCTTCACTGCGTCATTTATATAGCGATTATCCACAGCGAGAAGATCGTCTATATAGCATTTGGTGAATGAGAAGGAATGGGCTTTGAATGGATCGGTTTTTGAAAGCGCCTGCATATAGTCATATTCATAAGAGAACAGATACAGGTCAGCCAACAGGGGTGCACAATTAGTACCCATTGGAATACCTATATGCTGCTGATATATTGTGTTGCCAAATTTCACATAGATATTTTTAATGAGAAATTCAAACAACTCTATAAACAAAGAAACATCCCATGAATGATATCTCTTGTATGTAGTCGAGCTAAAGAATGCTTTATGGCTTCCGACATTAATATATCTACGATCAGTTTTCTTGAACACAGATACTATTAATGAACTTATACGGTCAATAAGGTCCTGATGAGGGATTGTAGTATAGAGAGTCGAGAAATCCCATGTGAATACATGTCTGTACGGTATGTGACCTTTAGCATCAAGTTCTTCCGTAAGACATTTTGAGTTTTTCAATATCCACATACATTCAACGCCAGAGTTCTTAGAAATAGTGGCGCAATACCTTTCCCAAAATGCTTTTACCTCCTGAAGGGCCCTCGTCAATAGGGTTGAAAGAAGCTTGGTGGTGCAGCTTCTAGAACCAGCTATGAATCTAGCTTTGTATGGTGATTTATGCATTTTGGGAGTCCAGTATATTTTTGGTATGTCGTTATGATTGGTTGGAAGACAAATACCTCTTTCCCTGAGAAACTTTTTGTGATTGTTAAATAAATCTTCCAGAAGAATGTTGTCTAAATGGAACGGCGCAAATTGCACCTGTTCCGTTTTTAGGTAATTTTCATCACTTTGATGCATGTCTTCTACCCGATTTTCTTCTTTTCAATTAAAACTGTTTTATGCACTTTTTTTACATATTGTATATTTCTATTACTCTTTTCTAGTCAATTTAATAGCTCATCTGAGCTAGTGTTACAATGTTTACTATTGTATCGACTTAAAATAAAGTTTGTCTATGTCTATGATCAGTATTTTTTATCCATAATATTCGTTGTAAAGTCGTTATCTAAAGAATGATGTATCTCAGTCACGCTTTGATTGTGACTGTTCATATGAGTACCATGAGGATCCTGAAGTACATGGGTTCATACGGTCCCTAGCCCCGGGTTAAGCGGAATTAGACACAAGTTACGAAACGTAGCGCCATAGATCTTGCACGCTACGCTCGTATTTTGCTATCAGCATGTATATGTATCGCCAAATTTGAGAAACTTTGAGTGGAGGCGCTTGGTGGCGTAGCCCTGTTTTATAAGTTTCTGCAACAATGTTTTGTGACGTTGATTAAAATCGTCACATTTAACACAGGATCTAGCAAATGCTACTAGGCGTGATATGTATACGCCATATGCAGGTCCCACTGGAATATGACTGTCCAGAAAGGGATAGTTTACGATGTCGAAATTGTAATCATCTCTTTTGTCATACAGTCGACGAGAGAGAAGGCCCGATTCATTTTTATAGAGATATAGGTCTAAATATGATGTGCCTGTAGGGCTATCTGTAGTTTCCTTCAAATCCAGTGAAGGTGGATATATATCCTGCACTGCGTCATTTATATAGCGATTATCCACAGCGAGAAGATCGTCTATATAGCGTTTGGTGAATGAGAAGGAACGGGCTTTGAATGGATCGGTTTTTGAAAGCGCCTGCATATAGTCATATTCATTAGAGAACAGATATAGGTCAGCCAGTAGGGGTGCACATTTAGTACCCATTGGAATACCTATATGCTTTTGATATATTGTGTTGCCAAATTTCACGTAGATATTTTTAATGAGAAATTCAAGCAACTCTATAAAAACAAAGAAACATCCCATGAATGATATCTCTTGTATGTAGTAGAGCTAAAGAATGCTTTATGGCTTCCGATATTAATATATCTACGATCAGTTCTCTTGAACACAGATACTATTAATGAACTTAGACGGTCAATAAGGTCCTGATGAGGGATTGTAGTATAGAGTCGAGAAATCCCATGTGGATACATGTCTATACGGTATGTGACCTTTAGCATCAAGTTCTTCCGTAAGACATTTTGAGTTTTTCAATATCCACATACATTCAACGCCAGAGTTTTTAGAAATAGTGGCGCAATACCTTTCCCAAAATGCTTTTACCTCCTGAAGGGCCCTCGTCAGCAGGGTTGAAAGAAGCTTGGTGGTGCAGCTTCTAGAACCAGCTATGAATCTAGCTTTGTGTGGTGATTTATGCATTTTCAGAGTCCAGTATACTTTGGGTATATCGTTATGTTTGGTTGGAAGACAAATACCTCTTTCCCTGAGAAACGCTTTGTGATTGTTAAATAAATCTTCCAGAGTAAATGCAGTTTGAGAGTAAGTAGACGTATTTGATGACGATATGTTTACACTCAATTCTTCAACCAGCACCTGGCAATAGTAATATTTACATATGAATATTATATTATTTGGAGCTTTGTCTGCTGGGAATATGACGAATTTACTCTGGAGATTTGCTAGAACTTCTTGCGAATTGGGGCTTCTCAGTACTTGTTTTGCTTGGGGAAAGGTACTTCTGTCAATATGGCGGATGGTTTCAACGATCATTCATGGGATGTTTCTTTGTTTATAGAGTTGCTTGAATGTCTCATTAATAATATCGATGTGAAATTTGGCAACACAATATATCAGCAGCATATAGGTATTCCAAAGGGTACTAATTGTGCACCCCTGTTGGCTGACCTATATCTGTTCTCTTATGAATATGACTATATGCAGGCGCTTTCAAAAACCGATCCATTCAAATTACAAGCGTCTAGTCCGTCATTCATAATCCAGCCGTCGTCCATTAGAGAATATCCGCGTCCATAATCCAAAGACCTATTCCATTTTCCACATAACAGTATTAGCACCAAATTCAAAAAGACAATCATAGTATACATAAACATAGGCTTGTTTCCTGCAAGAGAGAAGCGGTCCCGTTCCTTCTCATTCACCATCCGCTATACAGACGATCTTCTCGCTGTGGATAATCGCTATATAAATGACGCAGTGAAGGATATATATCCACCTTCACTGGATTTGAAGGAAACTACAGATAACCCTACAGGCACAGCATATTTAGACCTATGTCTCTATAAAAATAAAGCGGGCCTTCTCTCTCGTCGACTGTATGACAAAAGAGATGATTACAATTTCGACATCGTAAACTATCCCTTTCTGGACAGTAATATTCCAGTGGGACCTGCATATGGCGTATACATATCACGCCTAGTAGCATTTGCTAGATCCTGTGTTAAAGTGACGATTTTAATCAACGTCACAAAACATTGTTGCGGAAACTTGTAAAACAGGGCTACACCACCAAGCGCCTGCACTCAAAGTTTCTCAAATTTGACGATACATATCGCATGCTGATAGCAAAATACGAGCGTAGCGTGCAAGACCTATGGCGTTACGTTTCGTAACTTGTGTCAAATTCCGATTAACCCGGGGCTAGGGGCCGTATGAACCCATGTACTTCAAGATCCTCATGGTACTCATATGAACAGTCACAATCAAAGCGTGACTGAGATACATCATTCTTCAGATGACGACTTTACAACGAATATTATGGATTAAGAATACTGATCAGCGATATGGATTTGATATTTTTGGAACATCATGATGTCTTGCCGGCATCATTGAAAACTGTTGACCGCTTCTCTCTTGCAGAAACAAGCCTATGTTTATGTATACTATGATTGGCTTTTTGAATTTGGTGCTAATGCTGGTATATGGAATAGGTCTTTGGATTATGGACGCGGATATTCTTTAATGGATGACGGCTGAATTATGAATGACGGATCAGACGCTTGTAATTCAGATTTATATTTCTCGGCTCTCTATATTTAGGTCCCTTCATCAGGAGTAATCTTAGGTCCTTATCACTCACCACATCAAGGTCACCAGTCACATGTTTGCGTAGTGTATAGATAAAGTTCGACGATTCACAATCACAACTATAGCCCCCCCCCGACGTGTATAAGTCCCAGTCAAACTCCTTGACAGCATTAGAGTAATTGAATATTTTGGTGGTTATAGATTTAGTATACTTATATGAAATGCAAGGAGGTTCTGTGAACTTAAAATAGTTTGGTACAGTGTTGCGTACCTCTGGATCATTCAGGATTCGAGGTAAATTAATAATGTCCAGTCCTTTATCTAAGTAGTTGAGTTTCAAGAAAAGCTGATCTTGAGATGTTTCGATTATGTTCACTAGACGATACAACCGAAAATACGCTATATCTTGACATACTTCAGTGATTTTGGGTGGTATTATATTTCCTGAAGACGCAGATTGTTGTATATCTCTGGCTATATGATTTAAAGCTCTCAGAGGTAACGCATACAGAGCTGTACGTAAGCTATGTTTACTATTGGGTGTGTTAGTTAAGCCCACTAAGTAAATTAAAGTGATATGATCGTGAATCATCGCACTATTAGACTTTCTCCGACCATGGCTGCGATGTCTCCGTTGATGGGATTTAAATAGCTGGGTGATATTGGATATATTTGAACGGCGGTTTGTAACATTGCCGAACCCACTGCCATTATCATTTAAACCATACGGAAACACTGACCCAGGTTCTAGCATCCAGAATAGTTCCCGCTCTCGGAGTTTTCTCTCAGATCCAAAGGGGGAATTCTTGGTAGATGGATAGACGACGTCTATGATCTGAATACTAAAGTTGTCCCAACCATGATCGGGACCAGAAAAATGCTTACCTATAAGCAATTGCTTTTTCCTAACGGATGTTCTGTGACCATTCACCCTAAGATGGAGTCTTTGGGTGGTTTTGCCAACATACTGTTGACTACACTGCTTACAGGAAACTAAATAAATACAGTTTGTAGTAGAACAACTAAGATCAAGCCTTTTGACTAGTACAGGAACTGGAGTTGTACTCAACCATACAAGACAGGTATACAGCCAGACATGGTTACTTCATTCCTGTCCCACAGCGGGGAGGACTTTGTGCTTCGCCATAGGCGCACGTCTCGTTCGATCAATTACGATACAGAGTACCAACGAAACGGACATAGCATTTGCATCTACAGGTCATGCTGGTGTTGTTAGGCTATTGCGGTCTGGCGATATTCAATTGAATCCCATTCTCATGGCATCAGATTGTAAATCTCCTTTTGTCATATATACAATATATATATGTCTCAAGATTTGTATCTAATACCGCTTATGCCGGTGCTAGGGGTCGTGTGGTCATGTCACCCAAGTTGCCACATGAACCGGTACAATAAAAGCGTACCTGAGATACAACACACGTCACGAATCGATATATTCTTGGTATGTGCTTTAGAATAGGTTAACCAGAAAACTATACTGTGAAGTCATGTGGCTCTGTCAGTATTAAGGCACCTCTTCCCACATCCCTTGTATGTGTTGTAAGTGTCCACACTTGGAAATTTTTATTACATGTAGAATTCGGTGCCAAACAATCATCAAGCGCAATGTTACAAGGTTTGATGTCGTGACCTTGCTTTGTGCTCATAAAGATATCTGCCATTTGGATTGAAAAAGGTCTTAGTTCATTTCGAACTACTAGAGACTCGGCCGAAGAACCCACTAAGGCTCCTCGGATCTGTCTTACCATTACTTCCTTCTATTGTAGCCATCATGAGTTTAGGATGTGCAGGGTCCTGGCCTCGGAGACAACTTGCCCACCATCAGAATGCATTTCGACGTTCATATTTAATATAATATGTAGAGGATTCAATGCATGGAACAAAATTGTCATATCTTGGTATATGATTATCTCTCGGGCCTTTACTTGAATGATAAATAGGGAGTATGAGTTAGCCCGAACGGAAAATTCAACAATCTGACCAGTCCTCAGATTGGCTGATAAAATCATTTAGGTGAAGGACTAGATTATGAACTACCCTATCAACTTTGTCACCACTTACACTAAGATATTCACATCAAGTTTTGACCCCTACACACTCAATGGAATGCGTGATGCATTTAAGCCGTTGATCTTCGCCGAGTGGATGTGGTATAGCTTCATGAGGAGATCGTTAGACTATCCTGAGACAATCGGGTTCCAAGATCACAGTCCCACTATCCTCTGATTCCATGTTTTGTTGGACAGTGGTGCATAATTATTAAAACTAAACGTGTTATATTTCTATCTTCTGTCTTTATGATTGTATTTAACGCTCTTGGACAACCAAGCAACCTTCTATCACGTTTGCAGAATTCTCGATGTGGACGTACCCCGTTCCTGCATAGAAATACATTTTAACGAGTGGGTCCTGTTTGATCAATGTTATACTGCCATTTAAATCTGGAAAATTTGATACAGTACGTCAAATGAATAATTAAATTTCCACAACAATTGATCGTCACTTGAGCTCAGTTTAACAGGAAATGAAACTAAAACGGGATACCTACTGGGGCAATTGATTTAATTCTCGAAAATCAGACTGCACTATTATTTTAAAAAGTAGTGATGCAGTTTTTCTAACACAAATAACACATTTGCTGACAGTTTATGAAAAATGAGGTGGGAGCCCTGAATAATGAATGAGAATCAATCGTCTACCATTCTCGATCGGAGACAGATGTTTGTAAGCGGATATGGATAATGGATTTTATATTTGATTGTAAGAACTTCAAGGATTCCCATAAAACATGGCATGTTGTATATTTGCTTTTATTATGAATTATTTTGGTGAATATACATAATGGAGAAACTCGCCAAGTTATCATTACTATGATGTAGAGACGTTTGATAACATATACGTATGATCAGAGATTATTCGACGAGAGAACGTGTGAAACGGCTGATAACCACTCCATTCTCCAAGTTCACATTACCAGAAGACTTGTTTATAGGATGAAGTCAAAATATTTCGACATTCGACATTTTGGCTCACGACATTTGGCACAAAGTTGCGGCTACGTCATTTCGGCAACATTTTTCCCCAGGCCAACTTATGTAAAAAAAAGATAATGTTTGTATTTCGAGAAAACTTTCTCAGTTGAAAGACGATTGCAGACAAGATTGTATTGGTAATTCCTCTTTATTTGTTCGATTGGCAAAAGGATCGGAAACGATTGAAAATAAGCGATGTTGTCCTTCTAGAAAAATATCTGTTGCAATATCGTTTATTAATCATTCATCTGCTCACGATCTGTGTCGCCGATCGCGAAGTGTTGGTTTCCTCCAAAACAAAATAAGGAGGCATAGTAATATATGACACAACGGCAGTATTTGTTCGCATTCGTTGCTAATTCGAAATGCGAACCACAATTGGAAATTCGTCAGCATAATGTCGTATTTGCCAATGCGAAACCCATTTATCCTGAATAAAATAATTAAAATAACCATGTGATAGATATAATAATTCCCAAGGCCGTAGGTTACTCAGGATTTGGGATCATACACCCCATACTTACCATTCTACTCAATCGTTTTAATATTTTTCTCTCGACTGAACACCGTGGAGCATATTGTTTTTCATCCGAGAAATTTGCTCGAGACGATTGCAGGAAACAATCTGTGAAATGTGAATGTCCACCTGACAAAAAAATTACATCCCGGAAAAGAACGATGATGCAAAACACAAACAACCGAAACTTGAGGGAATAGTTTTAGTTTTAATTTCAAGTTCAAAGTAGGATCGAGTCGATATTATTGACCATTGGAATAATACAACAGCCTCATTGGAATCACAATAGATGTAGACACAAACGGTTGTAAAAGAGGTGAGCCTGTGTAGTTTTAGACACAATGTCCACAAACCTTTATATTCAATGGAGGTGAGTGTGTGTGGGAGTTACATTTCCAAAAGTTGATCGATCTTTATTATACGAGCCTTTTACGCACTATTGATGGTCATATACCGTGAGTTGTACTTCTACAGGATCGTATTTTCTGGTTCATAAGATATATCGGATAATTCTCTGTGCTAGATGCCAGTGAAAAGCAAATAATGTTTTTTGGTTTCGAGTTACTGTACCGTAAGAAACTGAAATTGTTTTATTGAAATGCAGGACGATGGCGATTTTGTATAATGTAGAACATGTGTGACAAACCGCGTCGCTCAAGGCGATTTCCTTGCTTCAATTATCCCACCACCGCCGACGGTGAAAGATCGGTTATGAACGCAGTTGAACTCGAATAATGAACAGTTTGAGATCAAGTGTAAAGTTAGGCATTATTTATTTCACATTCCATTCAATCGCTAATACCCGTGGCACATTCCTTCCTTTCTCTGTTTTATTGTCTTTCCTTATCTTCTTTTTTTGTACATGATACTTTCATTTCCCATATGTCTTTTGTTTTTTCTCTCTGTCCACCCGTAATCTGTTTTCTCTCCTTTTCTGTCGTTTCATATGACAATAATTCGCTGTTTTACATTCATATATGTTGGAGCTGTTAGCATAAATATCGGTATTAGTATTAGTATCGGTTTTCAGCGATGTCGGCAAGACATCATGATGCTCCAAAAAATATCAAATCCGTATCGCTGATCAGTATTCTTAATCCATATGAGTTTCGTTGTAAAGTCATTATCTAGAGAATGATGTATCTCAGTCACGCTTTGATGGTGACTGTTCATATGAAGACCATCAGGACCTTGAAATACATGGGGTCCTACGATCCCTGGCCCCGGGTTAAGCGGCATTAGACACAAGTTACGAAACGTAATGCCATAGATTTTGCACGCTACGCTCGTAATTTCTATCAGCATGCGATATGTATCGTCAAATTTGAGTAACTTCGAGTGGACGTGCTTGGTGATATTGCACTATTTGATTAGTTTCGCTAATAATATCTTTTGGCGTTGATTAAATTCGTCACATTTAACACAGCATGTAGCAAATACGACTAGGCGAGACATGTATACCCCAAAACCGGGTTCCACAGGAATATTACTGTCCAGAAAGGGATAATTTATGATGTCGAAATTGTAATCATCTCCTTTGTGGTAAAGTCGACGAGAGAGATATTTTTCTAGAGATATATGTCTGAACATGATGTGTGGTTATGGCTATCTGTTGTGTCCTTCAAATGCAGTGAAGGTGTTTATTTATCCTTCGCTGCGTCATTTATATAGCGATTATCCACAGCGAGAACATCATCTTTATAGCGTTTGGTGAATGAGAAGAAACGGTCTTTGAAATGATCGTTTTCTGAAAGCGTCTGCATATATCCGTATTCATAAGAGAACAGATAAAGATCAGCCAGAAGGGGTGCGCGAATAGTACCCAATGGAATACCTATTATATGATATTGATATATTGTGTTGCTAAATTTCACGTATATATTATTAATGAGAAATTCATGCAACTCTATCAACATAGAAAACTCCCATAAATGATATCCGCTGTATGCAGTAAGGCTAAAGAATGCTTTATGGCTTCTGACATTAATATATCGGCGACCAGTTTTCTTGAACACCGGTACTATTGATGAACTAAGACGGTCAATAAGGTCCTTATGAAGGATTGTAGTATAGTGAGTCGAGAAATACCATGTGGATACATATCTGTACGGTATTTGACCTTTCGCAAGACATTTTGTGTTTTTTAATATCCACATACATTCAACGCCAGAGTTTTTAGAAATAATGACAAGTGTCACAATACCTTTCCGAAAATACTTTTACCTCCTAAAGGGTTCTTGTCAACAGGGTTGATAGAAGCTTGATGTTGCAGCTTCTAGAACCAGCTATGAATCTCGCTTTGTATGGTGATTTATGCATTTCAGGAGTCCAGTACACTTTTGGTATATCGTTATGAGTTGTTGAAAGACAAATACCTTTTCTTGAGAAACGTTTTGTGGTTGTTGAAAAAATCTTCCAGAGTAATTGCAGTTTGTGAGGAAGTAGACACATTCGATGATAGTGTGCTTGTAGTCAATTCCTCAACCAACACATGGTAATATTTACATATGAATATAATCTAATATAAAATTTACATGTGAACATTATACTATTTGTAGCTTTGTCTTCTGGGACTATGACGAATTTACACTGGAGATTTGCGAGAACTTCTTGCGAATTGAGCTTTCTCAGTATTTGTGTTGCTTAGGAAAGGGTACTTCTGTCCATCAGCGATATTGTTCTTGGTGAGGTCCAGCCAATCAGCGAGTACTGTAGGTTAAACTTTTTCTCGCTTTGACCACTAAAATAAAATACTGTTCCAGTGCAGTCAGGTTTATCTACTGGTCGACCTTCAGATTTTTTCTTCTCGGCTCTCTATATTTAGGTCCCTTCATCAGGAGTATTTTGAAGTCTTCATCTATCATCATATCAAGGTTCCACGATTCACAATCACAAATATAGCCTCCAGACGTATATAAGTTCCAGTCAAACTTCCTGACAGCATTAGAGTAATTGAACTTTTGGGTGGCTATAGATTGATTATACTTATATGAAATGGGAGGTGGTTCTTTCAACTTAAAATATTTTGGTACAGCATTGCGTACATCCGGATCATTCTGAATTGGTTTCAAGAAAGGCCGGTCTTGGGATGATTCGGTTATGTTCACGATATAATTAAAAGTACGCTATATCGTGATGAACTTGATTGTAATTGTGGGTGGTATTATAATTCTTGGAGACACAGATCGTTGTATATCTCTGGTTATTACAATAAAATCTCTCAGAGGTAACGCATACAGGACCGTACGCAAGCTATGTATATTGTTGGATGGGTTAGTTAAACCTTTTAAGTAATTTTAAACCAAGCATGACTCCGGTGCTGGGTAATATTGGATATGTTTGAACGGCGGTTTGTAACATTGTCGAACACTTCTGACTCAAACTCCAGCATGCAGAACAGTTTCAGCTCTCGGATTTTTCTCCCAACTCCAAAGGGGGAATCCTTGGTAGATCGGTAGACGATGTCTATGATCTGGATACTAAAGTTGACCCAACCATGGTCGAGGCCAGAAGAAAGCTTACCTATAAGCAATTGCATTTTCCTGGCGAATTTTCCGTGACCATTCACCATGAGATGGAGTCTTGGGGCTTTCTTACAGGAAACTAAATAAATACCGTTTGTAGTAGAACAGCTAAAATCAACGTACGAATTTACAGAATATGAATTACCAGTTAACGTGGAACTGAATAAAGCTGACGTATTAAAGAGTGGACATGTGAGACACAA
Source organism: Hanleya hanleyi (assembly GCA_036873755.1). Taxonomy (NCBI): domain Eukaryota; kingdom Metazoa; phylum Mollusca; class Polyplacophora; order Lepidopleurida; family Hanleyidae; genus Hanleya; species Hanleya hanleyi. The sequence goes on from JAVTVY010020514.1 coordinate 48,055, forward strand.
CGGTGGCCACACTTAGGAATCTTAAATTTATTACTTAGATGTGCTAAACAATCATCAAGTGCAATATTACATGAGTCGATGTCATGAGCCTGCTATAATTTTAGAAATGTAGCTGTTATTTGGATTGGAAATGGCCTCAGTACATTTCGACCGAGGAACCTGCACTAAGGTTCGTCGGATCTGTCTTACCATTACTTTCTTTATTTTAGTCATAGTGAATTTAGGATGAGCAGGGGCCCGGCCTCGGGGACAGCTTGGCCACCAGTAGAATCCAGGCGGTCACGCGTTTAAAATACAAGCGTCTCGTCCGTCATTCAATATTCAGCCGATGTCCATTAAAGCATTTTTGCGTCCATATTCCAAAGACCTATTTCAAATAACAGAATTAGCACTAAGTTAAAAAAAAATAATCATAGAATACATAAAAATAGGCTGGTTTCCTGCAAGAGAGAAGCGGTCAACAGTTATCAATGATGCCGGCAAGACACGATGATGTTCCAAACCAATTCTGTATCGCTGATCAGTATTCTCAATCCATGAGTTTCGTTGTAAAGTCGTTATCTAGAGAATGATGTATCTCAGTCACGCTTTGATTGAGACTGTTCATATGAACACCATCAGGACCTTGAAATACATGGGTTCGTATGGTTCCTTGTCCCGAATTAGAAACCTAAAGCCATAGATCTTGCACGTTCGTATTTTGCTATCAGCATGTGATATGTATCGCTACATCGAGTGGAGGCGCTTGATGGTATATCCCTGGTTTTTTTTTATGTTCGTTCTCTCTTGTAAGGAGCCATCTTGTGTTTTTATTATTTTCATTTCATACACGTTTGGAGTGTGTGCTAACTGTCATACGAAATTGGTCTTTCGATTATTGACTATTAATTTGTGTTGAGCCAATATTAGCACGTCAGTGAACACCAAAATATAGTAGTGTCGAACCATTTTCAACGCCACTGATTGGTGTTGACCAACACCACTCTATGGTGTTGATCAGACCTCAACACCAAAAAGGTGTTGGGTCAACACCATTTTTCTGGCTGCGTAGAGTGTGACGAAGTGTTCAAGCCAATATATCGATCCATCCGTGTGGTCTCGCCTTGAGCAGTACACTTAAAAGTGCAAGAAATAATGTTGAACATACTGGTGAATGGTGCATCTCTCTTGGCAAACCAATATTTGCTCTACTGTGAATATCTCTATATGTAGAAATTGCCATTCCAGAGCGCTTTCATTCTCATTCACCAAACACTATATAGATTATTTCCTAGCACTGGATAATCGCTATATTAGCGACGCTATGAAGGATATATACCCGCTTTACTGGATTTGAATGAAGATACTTATAGCCCAGATTGAACATCATGTCTGGATGTATACCTTTACCAGAATGGTCAGAGCTTTCTCTCATGTCGACTCTACGCAAAGAGAGACAATTACAATTTTGACGTTGTTAACTACTCATTCCTGGATATAAGATTTAAAGATGTTAATATCAATGTTTCAGAATGACCTGCATACGGAGTAAACATCTCTGACCTAGAAACATTTGCTAGAACATGTGCAGACAGTGGCGATTTTATTCACCGCCACAGAATATTATTGCAAAAACTTGTCAAACAGGCCTATACCACCAAACGCCTCCATTCAAAGTTTCTCAAATTCCGTGAAAAATATCATACACTGACGGAAAAACACGATAGTAGCCTGCAAGATATCTGACACTACTCTTCATAAACATGTGTCTACTTTCGCTAAACACTGGTCTTCATGGTGTTCAATTGAACAGGCACAATCAAAGCGTGACAGCGATACATACTGTGTAAAAGGACTTGGAAATTCATTTGCATATAGAATAATGGTCAGTGATTAGGATTTTACGAAAAGACAATTATCATGTCTGGTTGACATTCTTGGATACTGTTGACGCTTGTCTCTTGTGAGGAACCAGCTTGTGTTCTTGTTATTTTATTTCATACACATTTGAAATTTGTGCTGTCATTCGAAATAGATCTTTCGATAATTGACACGGAAATTCTTGTATGAACGACGGCCGAATATTGAATGTGGGTTCTGACGCTTGCTGTATATGGCGGTCATTGACCAAGAGCATCCGGCATCGCGTGATGGCATAGGATTGTTCATATTAACACCATGGAGCTCTTGGTGGTCTTCATACGACCCCTGATCCTGATGGAATAGTTTTCTGTGCATTGATTGAAATCGTAACAATTTTCAGAGCTAGCATCTAAGATATACTACTGCATCCTCCATTTGCGGGTGCTTTCGGAATATGACTATCCAGAAAGGGCTATTTCGCTATGTCAATATTGTGGGGGTCTCTCTTGTCATGACGTCCATACATTTCACATATATGATGTATCATCTGAACAATCTGTGGTATACAACGCTGGTGGATATTTGGTTCATTGTGACATGGATTTAGGGATTACCTGAAGCGAATAGACCTTCGCTATATAACCTTTGATGAACGAGAAGAAACGGGCGTTGAAATGGGTATTTCTCAGCCTTTCTGCACAGCAATATATCCATCAAAAATGGACATATATCTACCAAAACTGCAGCACAATTTGTGACAATGGAATGTACTGTTGGTGAAATTGATCAATCCAAAAGAGATATTGTTAGTAAGAAAAATCAGATCTATCAACAAGCAAACATTTCAAAAAGATTAATGGCTTCTGCCATTGGTATATCGGCCATCGATTGTTTTCAACACCGACATAATTAATGAACTAAGGTGGTCAACCGAAACCTGATGATGAATAGTAGTATAGAGTAGAGAAATCTCAGGTGGATATACAATTATGAGCGGTATATGAGTTTTGATATCGATCTTCTTTGAAGTATCCACAGCTGGGACTATATATTATTCCCATCTGTATAAATTCATCATAATAATGTTCCGGTGTAGCTGCAGAATCAAAAGCTCTTTCAGTCTGGAGGAATGGGGCTTGGTATTACGAGTATCCATGTAAATTGATACCATGTGTTTTTGCATTTTGAATGTACGGTAAAATTTTGCTTCATCGATACGAGTGGTCAGAATAGAAATGCCTCTTGCTTTGCGTTGTGGCATTGAAATCTTGCAGAAATCATTCAAAATTACCCCAGTGAAGACGTAAGTTATTGTAGAAGCATATAGTCATGCTGAACCCCTAAACTAAAATCTGTTGATCTTGCTGATATTGAGTATCAGCCTTTGTTACAAATGCAATCGTGGTGCCATTGATAACCAGTAAGAAAGTGGACTATGTCAGGGTGAGCTCCGACAACACGACTATATCTGACAACCATCTTTTCCATTGGGAGCGGAACGACTACATTCGGTTTACTTTACTATGTAATCGTTCGAGACCGGCCTGCCCCTGTATTAATTGTGATTTCGTGGTGTCGCTTCAGCGCCAGCAAGTTCAATACTTACCTGTAAGATTGGCCACTCGCGTTGCGATACTGGTTGCGAGCATCAAATACAGGTGATATATGAGCATGCTGAGTCAGCACAAATGACAATAGTCCCTTTGCAATTTAACTCAAAATGAGTCCTTTACATCCAGGTATTTCGACTTCCATAGACGTGCAATTTCACTGTGTACTCATTGAGCGGTAAAATACTCTTAATTATATATTAGTGATATAACAGACCTATATGTACCGTAGCTGAATCTCAAGGGAAATGGTGACGACTATTAACACAAAAATAGCCAGATTTGTTGTAAATAGTGACAAATTGCCTTCCAATTACGTTGATGTGTACGATTTAGGGACTAGAGCTTGGAAGATTATCGTTAATGCATAGATGAACTGGGAGTTGTTGAAGTTTGAAATTAACATTTACGTGATTCGATCGATGGATCACACTAAAAGTGTAATAAACACGTGTGTACATCGAAACTGTCAATATAACAAGTTATATGGTCCAAAGGGCATTACTGGAGAGACATGTTACTCTACTGTTTACTAATCTCTCTTTGGCTTGTCGAATTATCTATCCACTTGAGGATGATATCCATACAATATGATCAGCTGTCAGTTTGGCTAATAAATTTAATTAGCTGAATGGATGAACCATCATTTTAAATTTATTATCACCTGCATTTGGGAACATGAAGGTCGAACGTTGACCCGTAAAGACTCGGTTAACTGGTCCATGCTTCGAAGCATTGGTCTTGGATGGGTAGGTAGAGGATTTAGCTTGACGAGGAATCGGTTTCATCAGACTAGGATCAAAGGCCCGCTGTCCATCCATTAATGCAATTTTTTTTTTATTGATCAGTGTTCCATATTTATTACTGAACGTGTGTTTTTCTGCCTGCGAATACTGACTTCGTGTTTTTGCTTACTTCTCATGGACAACCACGAAAATCCTCCAGCACATTTACAGAATTTGTGATCCATACAGTAAAGTGTTTCTATTCTAGACCGTTCACACATTCGCCTGGATTTGATAATAGTACATCGAGTAGAAATCGTTTGATCACAGAATGAATTCCGTGTCATTGGTGGAACAGTAAACCATATGTGATGATGATAAATAGAGTTCTGTTGATCAGTCCACAAGTATATTGATTTATTTTCAAGTATATGTACTTGGCAATGAACTATATAATCCTAAAGTCTTAAAATATAAACGAGGATACGAAGCGACCACAAAAATGTATCCGATCACAAGTATCTCTGTATCTATATACTTCTGCAGCGTTAGGAAACGTTCAAACAGTTCGAGTGTCTTTGCGAATCACGCACTTGTCATGCTGAGACTCCGAAATCAAACTGAATTCAAAAAGGTCTACTATACATGAACACCTGCAATCCGAACCGTCAAAACGATTGGAAATTTTATTGATATAAGAAGGTTGTCATCTCTATAAGGCGACAGCATCAAGACTTCTGTATCTAACATGGCTGGAAACCGTTGATCTTTGTTGTGAGATCATGAGATATGGTTCATTATGCAAATTAACTGTTCTAATCATCAACTATCAACGTCGTCTATATTGACATGCTCTAATTACCCAATCTTCGTATATCTTCTGTTAAACGTATATGGCTGCCAAGTCAAACTGTATTGTATGGTCCTTTTGTGACCGTACGCAATGCAAAGAAGTTCCTGGCATTTTGTTTTATATTTTCTCGACATTTAATATTTGCCACCCCCAAATAATTGAAGATATTCAAGGTTGGATACCTATTTTTTATATTTAGTCCTGTTTTCTCTGTTCTGGATCCTGCTATGTTTCTCTCTCCGGTTGAGGTACTGCATGATTACATACTCGTATTACTTCTCCACCATCTTATTTATAGGAGAATTTCTAACATAACTTTCGAGTTCCCATTTCCCTTCTTTACTGAAGATTATATCTTTGTAGCCTATTATCCAGATCCACTAGAATATAGATAAGTTATTCAAGCACAGATCACTCAAATGTTAGAAGTGGTCTTGCTATCCTGGTGGACCATGATCCTTTGTGTATGTCAGACATACATGTTCCGCCTTGTGATAACATGTTTTCTCAATAACGATATGGTCTGTCACCCCCGCCGCCCCCACCTCGTCGGGTCTCAACGCCGATGAGACACCGTGAATTATCTCCACTGTCAAGAGGAGACGATACTCGTTCCAAAGAAGATATCTGTATCTAAAGTATATATGAAACTTCAACCGGAAATTATTTTAGTAATGTGAATTTAAGTGTCTTTACTCGTTATTGGTTACATGTATGTATCTATAACGCACTGTCACATCGAAAATCGCTTCCCCATATATCGCATCGACCCATCGTTTCATGTCAAATGTATGTGGATGCAGGGATGGTCCTTCTCGGCCATTATAAGATACATTACTTGTATTTGTGTGGAATAAATTTGTTTGATATCGACTTTTACGTGCATCCCTGAACTGCACATTACGCATAAAGGAATGATTTATATTATCGCTCGTACGACCTTCGACGATATTTATATCAGAGCGAATGCTGATTGATTTATGTCTCATGGATAATGGAGTTTATATTGAGTGTAATTACTCCAGGGTTTCCTGTAATTCATGGCATGTTGTAGGTATACTTGATTTTATTGTTACATTTTACCTTGATCATTATACCTTGTCTCCGTACAATTTGTGATGCACACTCATTTAGCATCGACCAAGATATCATCATTGGAAGCCGTGTCTGCCCTACACACGTATACTCTGAAGTAGGCCAATGTTACATGAGACCGATTTTATTCACCCCGCTTGTTGAGATGAACGTTGCAGTTCCATTACTTGACATATATATCAATGTATCCAACTGATTATTTCTGGTATTGCCTGCATCATTCACATGAAGCTTTACACATCTCCAAATGGGAAATTTGGGGAATATGGGAATGTTAATCACTAGTATGTCGCAACCATTGTAAAAAATCTAACCAGTTATCAAAATATTGTATTTTGGAAGTTTGGTGGTACAGTGGTGACATCGGGTTTACTGTAACTTTGATTCCACCGACTCTCCATAGATTCAATCAAAACCAAATATTGTTGTTGGAAATCAATGGAAAAGTAATTAATCATGCTCATGGATGAACGTTGAAATATGCAGCTTCACTTATTGGTGTATTTAAAGCAGACTTGGGCAGACCGTGACTGAGATATACGTCATTCTCTAGGTGACGACCTTACAACGAATATCACATGGAATAAGTAAACTGATCAGCGATACGGATTTGATATTTTTGAAACATCATGATGTCTTGCCGGCACCATTGAAAACTGTTGACCGCTTCTCTCTTGCAGTAATCTAGCCTGTGTTTATAATACTTTGATTGTCTTTTTGAATTTGATGCTAATGATGAAATATGGAATATGTCTTTGGATTATAGACGCGGACATTCTTCAATGAACGACGGCTGAATAATGAATGATGGACCAAACGCCTGTAATTGTATTCATTTGGGTGAAATAATCCCGTGCATGTCGTTTTGGTTCATTCTCGGTCGCCAGATTCTATACTTCGTAGGTTTATTTTGAATTTGTTAGTCGACAAAATTGCCCCAGGATCGGTTCAAAATAACCTTATGACAAGATGAGGTCACTGTTGTGCGGAGTCACTAGCGCAATCAGTCAAATTATGTTAAAATTGTTCTGTAGATCTTGAATCAAATGTATAGTTTGGGCAGTTCCACCTCGTCAATTCCGCTGGTGACAGCAATATTAGGGTGGGCTGTATTGTCTTGTGTCCATGTCTATGCTGGGATGCGATAGATCTAGATGTGCGAGTTCAAGCATTCAATTTCTCATATATTGCAGAATTGTTAGCAGACCCATGGAATGGGCTGATCATAAGATGTTCGCGTTTTACTGGAGTAAAATATGCATGTATGGGGAACATAATTTCAAGTCCCGTTGAAATGCTTCAGGCAAGATGTGTAATTCGCTATGATTCCATGAACATTGAATACATACTCTTGGTTAGAACATGGATATGTGCACACTAAGGTCTTTGTGTTTTCCATTGATAAGTTTGACGTAATACACGAGTTGTGTAACTCCGAAAAACGTAAGGCTCATTTTGACTCAATATTTCGGCTCTTTATTTTGCCATCATCAGGAGTGCACACTAACGGCTGACTGAAATTTCTTTCAATTTTGTCCACGAGCCAATGAAATAGAAGATTTCCATTTGAAAGTTAGTTCTGACCAATCAAGTAGTTTAAATCTGGAAAATATCCCGTGATGCACCGCTGTTTCTATAAACATTCATTATTCTCTTGCATAGTAAGATCAATACCATATATGGCTGTATATATGTTATCATTGAGGATATTATTAACAGTGAAATATTGGCTTCCAGGAATGGATGTGGAAATTCTATCTGCTATCAACTAATATTAATCCAAAGAATAATGGCAACATATCAACCTTCTCGTTAGGCATCAAACCGGAAATGAAATTAGCAATAAAAATAGATACCGGATGAAGGATAATGATGATTCACAGACATGTAAGAATTCCTCCTCATCCATTCAAATGTCAAGTTTTCACAGATTGATATTTGTAGCTCTGCTGGGTATCCGTCAGCATAATATCGTATTTGTCAACCCATTTAAGCTGAATAGACTACTTAAAATAATCGTGTGATGGATATAATAATTTTCTATTTTCTATTTTTTTCCTGAACTGAAAACCGCTGAGCCGCGATATTGTTTTTCATCTGAGAAAATTTTCTCGAGACACTTGCAGAGAGCAAATACATTTACACTCTGTGAAATGCGAATGTCCACCTGACAAGAAATTACATTAATACATAAAGATGTATTCGGGATATGATACCTTCATGAAAAGATGGCCCCACGTTTGAGAACTCCGAAAAGAACGATGAAGCAAAACAGAAACAATCGAAACTGGAGAGCATCGTTTCAGTTTTAAGCTGAAAGTAAGATCGAGTCGACATTGCAATGCAACAGTCTCAGGAGAATCATAACAGTTTTAGACACAATGTCCACACAAGTGCATATTCAATAGAGGTAAGTCTGTGTGTGGGACATCATTACATTTCCAAGAGTGTATAGTTCTTTTTTATCTAACCTTCTAATGTACTGACTAATAGATATATACCGTACAGGGATATTAGTTCCCGTATTTTCTGGTTCATGAGATATATCGGATAATTCTCCATTATCAATTTCAGTGAAAAGCAAAGAAAATTTCATGTTTGGTATCGAGTTACTGTACCATAAGAAGCTGCAATGGTTTTATTGAAATGCAGGGTGCTGGTGATTTTGTGGAATGTGGAACATGTGTGACAATCCACCTCGCTCAAGGTGATTTCCTTCCTTCAATTATCCGTCAACAGCCCACGGTGAAAGAGGGATTATGAACGCAATGAACACGAATGATAAACAGCAATATAAGCATATCATGGTCCGTATGAAATCAAGTGTAAAATTAGGCTTCAGCTATTGAATTTTTGTATCCACCATCTAATCTCCATATCACATTTCTCCCTTTCCTTGCTTGCTTCCTTCCTTCTTTCTTCTTTCTTTTTCTTGTACAGTCTACTTTCATTCCCATTTGTCCTTTGTTTCTTCCTTCTATCCACTCTTACGCTTTTTTTGTATTTTTCTGTCGTTTTGCATATATGCCACAGAAAAGAAAAATTTGTTCCCTTTTGGTATTTACATCAGATATGACATTAACTTGACTGATTTACAGGTGCTGGAAGTTGTCAGCATTGGACAATAGCGAGTATATAACATTGGACATTCACGTGATCACTGTTTCTACATTCTTATATATCACGGCATTTGAGAGAGGGATCCTCGGGAATTGTAATTGTTAGTTCTTTTCAGTTGAATGCCTCGCTCGCCGGCTAATGACACAGGCTAGAATGGCGCAGTATCCAAGCAAATAAAACCATCCATCAGTTTGGTGTTGCCTTGAGCAGTACACGTAAAAGTACAACACATGATGTTGGAAATACTGTCACGTCTGATTACACAATGTGCAAAAAATATATTGCGGTCAATGGTAGAGGGGCACCCGACCAGTCCTAACGGCAACTCAGCTATTCATATGAACACCATGAATTTGAGCGATATACAAGAGGTGGGGAAAATTGACGTCTGGCGACTAAAAAGCAGCCATATGACTCTACAGGAAAGAATTCGTCCACACCCAACATTCAGACCCGAGAATACGGAGGAATCTATGACGTAGCCTTAGTATCTATGCCGCGCTTTTATTGCAGCTGTTCATGTGGAGACCTTGAAATATCCAACCGGCGCCTAGCTCCGGCTTAAGCGGAATTAGATACGCTAGCTCGGGAGCTGTGATGACAGATCAGCTCAAACAACTCAACTGATGCTAATGGATGAGCATCATGGACGTCTGATGGGGTAAACGCCTTAACATGGAGAAACCTGGTAAATGCAAGAATACGTAGGAAAACTAAGCTGTAAAATTCGACGTCGTACGGCTTAAATTTCCCACCGAAACAATAAATCTACATATATTTGTCGAGTGACATGTACAGAGGGCGGACCTCGTGAACTAACAGTCCACCAGCAGAATCCCACCATATACAGGTAATAAATTGGAGCGATATGCAAGAGGTTGGAAAAATTGGCGACGTGTGGCGATTAAAAAGCAACCATATGACTCTACAGGAAAGAATTCGTCGACACCAAACATTCGGACCCGAGAATACGGAGGAATCTCGGACGCGCTTTTATTGCAGCTGTTCATGTGTTGACTATGAAGTATCCACATGACCCCTAGCAATCATATGTCTCTACTGGAAAGAATTCGTCGACACCAATCAGTCAGACCCGGGAATAAGGAGGAATATATCCGCACGGCCCTTACTACGCTCTTCTAAACGTCTGTCTTGAGATTCTATGCATGCGACACGTTCATGTCTTGGCATTAGAGTGTGATATTTATCACAAAATTTGGAAACTGGAAACGGACGACATCGATAGTCTTGCTGGGCCAGTTACAGAGCTACAATGAACCAAAACTACTAGTCGAAATTCCACACGCCATATCCGGTTCCGTTCAAAATATGATTATATTTTGGTGGTCTCTCTTTCACAAAATCCTTCCATTTCTATGAAGATATAGATCCGCATGTGATGTATAATCTAGACTATGGTGGATTTGTAGTTCAATGCGAATTTAGCTCTATCAACAAGAAAATATTCCCAAAAACTTAATGGATTCCGACATTGGTATATCGGTTGATCGGTTGTCTTCAATATCCATATGATTAATAAATTAAGGCGGCTAACGCAAACCTGATGATGCATAGTAGTATAGAGAGTAGAGAATCTCAGGTGGATATACAGTTCTGAGCGGTATATGCGCTTTTGTGTCTATCTTCTTTGAAGTATCCACATCTGGGACTATATATTAACCCTACCCGTATAAATTCATTATCCGAATGTTCCTGAGTAGCTGCTCAACCTATAACTCTTTTAACGTGGAGGAATGAGGCTTGGTATTACGAGTATCTATGTGGATAGATATGATGTTTTGTTCATATTAAGTGTACGGTACAATTTTATCGATATGATTAGTCAGAAGAGAAATGCCTCTTGCTTTGTCTTGTGAAATGGAAATCTTGTGAAAATCATTCATAATTCATAATTCATTCTTCATAATCATTCAACAGCGTAAGTTGTTGAGCAAATTGTCATGGTCAATACCTTATCTAAAATTTGGAGATGGTGATATTGACTACCAGTCAATGTCAACAATCTCCAGTGGTTGTTTTTGGTACAAATGCATTTGTGGCGCCATCATTGATAGCCAGTAAGAAAGTGGGCTATGTCAGGGTAAGCTTCGACAACACGACTATATCTGACAACCATCTTTTCCATTGGGAGCGCAACTGCTACATCCAGGTTGTGGGTGCAACATTAACTTAATAATATAATCGTTTCAGTCCGGCCTGCCCCTATACTAATTGTGATTTCGTGGTGCCGCTTGAGCGCCAGCGATTTCAGTACCTGTAACTTGTTTGCAAGATTGGCCACTTACGTTGTGATATTGGTTGCCACTATCAATACAAGTGATGCCAGGGCACGCTGAGTCAGCACAAATGACAAGAGTCCCTTTGTAGAAATAGACAAACTTCTGTGCTGTACTCCACGTAAACATTTTTAATGCACAAGCTTTTGACTCTCATTACGGAGCCTTTACCAAGTGATCTGTTGATTTCATAAAATTGCCGTTTCCATGGATGATCGAATGTTATATTGAGATATACACAATAGTGGTTTTAATTGTTCAAATTATATATATATATATTATGAGTCTAAAACAGTATGAGAGTCCCTTTGCAATTTACCTTAAACTGAGGCGTTCGCCTCCTGGGTGTTTCGACTTCCATAGACGTGCAGTTTTACTGTGCACTCATTGAGCGGTAAAATGCTCTTAATTATATATTGGTGGTATAGCAGCCCTATATTTACCGTAACTTGAATCTCGAGAGAAATGGTGACGACTATTAATACAGAAATAGCAAGATTTGTTGGAAATAGTGACAAAGTACCTTCCAATTACGCTGATGTGTAAGAATTAGGGACTATAGCTTAGAATAATATCGGTAATGCATAGATTAACTGGGAGTTGTTAAATTTTGAAATGACTAGTTAAGAGATTTATTTGGTGGATCACACTAAAAGTGTAATCAACACTTGTGTACATGGAAACTGTCAATATAGCACGATATATGGCCCAACCAGCATTACAGGAGAGGCATGTGACGCTGTTGTATACCAATCGTTCGTTAGCTTATCGAATTATCTAACCACTTCACGATGCTATCCATCTATTTGAAGCTATGTAATATAAATATGGCAGTCAAGGGTGCGGTGGAATTCCAGCAACTGATGGAGTGTTTTTACTCTCTCCAGTAAAAGTTATGGTGAACTGAGTCCTCCGAAATATTCATTGAGATTTGGGAGGTCTGTGGAGATGGAACTGTGTCCGATCAGTACAGGGTCCTTCAGACCAACTGTCGTGTTGAATTGGGGTTCTTTCTCTGCTGGTGTTGTCTCTAATCTGTCCATAATTGAAACTTTCTCTGTTGGTTTTGTCTCTTACTTGTCAATTATTGGGACTTCCTCTGTTGGTGTTGTCTCTAATCTGTCCATTATTGGGACTTCATCTGTTGATGTTGTCTCTAATCTGTCCATTATTGGGACTTCCTCTGTTGGTCTTGTCTCTAATCTGTCCATTATTGTGACTTTTCGCGTTGAACTTGTATCAGATATGAAACTACCCAGCTAGCCAATGAATTGATAATCTAACCATGGTAGGCAATATAGCCTACCGATTCTGTCTTAACTGAAATAATGAAATGGGAAGCATGAGGAAAATTTTAAAATATGACTGGCTCTCAGATTGGCTCATAAATTCAATTAGCTGGAGTAGATAAACCATCATTTTAATTTGATCACCACCCACATTTAGAAACGAACGTTGGCCCATAGAGACTCCAATAACTGGTCTGTACTTTTAAGCATTGGTCTTGGATGAGTGGGTAGAGGATCTATCTTGACGAGTAGATAGACTATTTCAGAGGAATCGGTTTCCTCCGACTAGAATCAAAGGGCCACTGTTCATCCAATAATAGTGTTTCATGGTGTTGCTAAACCTGTGTTTTTCTGCCTTCTGACGTTGACCCATAGAGACTCGATAAACTGGTTTGTGCTTTGAAGCATTGGTCTTGGATGAGTGGGTAGAGGAGCTATGTTGATGATACTATTTCAGAGGAATCGGTTTCCTCCGACTAGAATCATAAGGCCACTGTTCATCCAATAATGCAATATTTTGATTGCCCAGTGTCCCATAGTGTTGCTAAACCTGTACTTTTATGCCTACTGACTTCATGTATTTGCTTAGTGGGTTTTGGACAACCATGCAAGCCTTAAAGTACATTTGCAGAATTTGTTGTCCGTACAGCAAAGGCTTCTTTGATGTTATTAATGAACTGAGACAGTCAATGACATTCTGATGCTGAAGAGTACTACAGAGAGTAACGAAACCCCAGGTGGATAGTTCGCGACAGGTATGCTTTTGTGTCAATCTTCTGTGAGAATTTTTAGCTATCCACATCTGGAACTATATATTATTTACATATAAATATGATATTATTTGGAGCTGTCGCTAACAATGAGAGCATATCAGTAGACCAACCAGTCGATGTCTCCGATATTCGGCGATCTTCATTGGCTGCTCTTGCTACATTGGCCATACGGCTTGAATATCAAGAGAAATAGTAATGACCATCAGCACAAAAAAAACAGGATTTGCTGGAAATAGTGATAAATTGCCCCGTCCTTACGGGATTTGGAGTCATTCATAATAGAACTGTGTCCGAACAGTTCATTGCCCTCTAAACTCAGCCGTCCTCTGTAATTTAGCCCTTTCTCTAGTGCTCTTTGAATTTGTTCAGTGTTACTTCCGCTGTTGTGATTTCAAACTGTCTAATGATATTTGAGGACATTTCGCGGTGAAACTAAGTTCGTCGAAGTGCTGAATCACCAGTTTCTGGTCCGTCATTCATAATTCAGCTGTCGTTCATTAAAGAATATCCGCGTCCATAATCCAAAGACCTATTCCATATTTCATGCAACAATATTAGCACTAAATTCAAAAATACAATCATAGTATCCATAAACATAGGCTAGTTTTCTGCAAGAGAGAAGCGGTCAACAATTTTCAATGATGCCGGCAAGGCATGACGATGTTCCAAAAATATCAAATCCGTATCGTTGATCAGTATTCTTAATCCATAATATTCGTTGTAAAGTTTTCATCTGGAGAATGATGCATCTCAGTCACGCTTTGATTGTGACTGTTCATTTGAGTACCATGAGGATCCTGAAGTACATGGGTTCATACGGTCCCTAGCCCCGGGTTAAGCGGAATTAGACACAAGTTACGAAACGTAACGCCATAGATCTTGCACGCTACGCTCGTATTTTGCTATCAGCATGCATATGTATCGCCAAATTTGAAAAACTTTGAGTGGAGGCGCTTGGTGGCGTAGCCCTGTTTTATAAGTTTCTGCAACAATGTTTTGTGACGTTGATTAAAATCGTCACATTTAACACAGGATCTAGCAAATGCTACTAGGCGTGATATGTATACGCCATATGCAGGTCCCACTGGAATATTACTGTCCAGAAAGGGATAGTTTACGATGTCGAAATTGTAATCATCTCTTTTGTCATACAGTCGACGAGAGAGAAGGCCCGCTTCATTTTTATAGAGATATAGGTCTAAATAAGATGTGCCTGTAGGGCTATCTGTAGTTTCCTTCAAATCCAGTGAAGGTGGATATATATCCTTCACTGCGTCATTTATATAGCGATTATCCACAGCGAGAAGATCGTCTATATAGCGTTTGGTGAATGAGAAGGAACGGGCTTTGAATGGATCGGTTTTTGAAAGCGCCTGCATATAGTCATATTCATAAGAGAACAGATATAGGTCAGCCAGTAGGGGTGCACAATTTGTACCCATTGGAATACCTATATGCTTTTGATATATTGTGTTGACAAATTTCACGTTTATTTTGTTAAATAAATCTTCCAGAGTAAATGCAGTTTGAGAGTAAGTAGACGTAATTGATGACGATATGTTTACACTCAATTCTTCAACCAGCACCTGGTAATAGTAATATTTACATATGAATAGTATATTATTTGGAGCTTTGTCTGCTGGGAATATGACGAATTTACTCTGGAGATTTGCTAGAACTTCTTGCGAATTGGGGCTTCTCAGTACTTGTTTTGCTCGGGGAAGGGTACTTCTGTCAATATGGCGGATGGTTTCAACGATCATTCATGGGATGTTTCTTTGTTTATAGAGTTGCTTGAATTTCTCATTAATAATATCTATGTGAAATTTGGCAACACAATATATCAGCAGCATATAGGTATTCCAATGGGCACTAATTGTGTACCCCTGTTGGCTGACCTGTATCTGTTCTCTTATGAATATGACTATATGCAGGCGCTTTCAAAAATCGATCCATTCAAAGCCCGTTCCTTCTCATTCACCAACCGCTATATAGACGATCTTCTCGCTGTGGATAATCGCTATATAAATGACGCAGTGAAGGATATATATCCACCTTCACTGGATTTGAAGGAAACTACAGATAACCCTACAGGCACAGCATATTTAGACAATCATAGTATACATAAACGTAGGCTTGTTTCCTGCAACAGAGAAGCGATCAACAGTTTTCAATGATGCCGGCAAGACATCATGATGTTCCAAAAATATCAAATCCGTATCGCTGACCAGATTATCTCGAATCAAGACACTCTTCGTGATATCATGAATGATTACTATATAAATACTGCTAAGGATATCAAGTCTGGCGCAGTCAGAAACAATGCTCATCCCAGTGTTCAAGCCATTCATGACAATTTAGAAAATCCTTGTGATTTTAATTTTAGTTCTGTTAATGAGAAGACCGTCTCAAATATTATTGACGGACTGTCGACCAGAAAAGCTACTGGTGTAGATAATATATCTGCAAAGTTTATCAGAGCAGGCAGGGATGTTCTTGTTAAGCCCATTACCAACTTGATAATTTACTCTATATCTAGCTCTAAACTCCCATCTCAGCTCAAGTCAGCCCAAGTTATCCCTTTATTTTTTAAAAAATGACTCTCTAGACAAAAGCAACTACAGGCTTGTAAGCATTCTACCTACAATCTCCAAATTTTTTGAAAGGGTTTTACATGACCAACTCTCCTGCTGCTGCGAAAATATATTCAATCCAATACTACGTGCCTTTATAAAAGGCTACAACTGTCAGACTACCCTGTTAAAAATTACGGAAGATTGGAGACGTGCCCTTGACCAAAATAAGTATGCAGCTGCTATTATGATGGACCTATCTAAAGCATTCGACTGCCTTCCCCATGACTTGCTGCTTGAAAAAATATCAGCTTATGGTGCTTCTAGCAGAGGAACTGTGCTATTGAAAAGTTACCTTGAAAATCGCAAGCAGAGGGTCAAAATTGGCAACAATGTCAGTAAATGGGCACAAATTATCAAGGGGGTTCCCCAGGGCTCGATCCTGGGACCCCTTCTATTCAATGTGTTTCTAAATGATATTTATTTCTGTGAAACTGTTAGTTCTGTCTATAATTTTGCTGATGACAACACATTCTATTATGCAGACGAAAACTTTGAAAAAATGATGAAAATAATCACACAAGATTGTCAAATTATCACTAACTGGTTCGAAAACAATGAAATGAAAGCTAATATGGAAAAGTACCAGGCTCTGCCCATCGGACATAAAACGCGCAGCAAATGTCCTGCGTTTTTTATAAATGGCGTAGAAATCAAATGTGAAGAAACTGTCAAATTGCTCGGTGTCAACATAGCCAGTATGTTAAATTTTAGTGAGCACATTTCTGTTATATGCAGAAAAGCATCACAGCAGCTGAGCGCCCGTAAACGTATGAGCAGGTATTTAGATATTCAAACAAAATTTGCCATTTACCACTCTTTTATCATATCAAATTTTAATTTCTGTCCGCTTGTCTGGCACTTTTGCAATTTGAAGAGCTCTAAAAAAAATGGTAAAAATCCAAGAGCGCGCTCTTCGTTTTGTATACACTGATTTTAATAGTGATTATGCTGTTTTACTTAGAAAGACAAATCTCCCCAGTTTATATGTCCGAAGACAACGCCTTATGGCATCAGAGATTTTTAAAAGCCTTCATAACCTAGGGCCGGAAATTTTATCTGAAATGTTTACTCTTATGTACCCAGCCTATAATTTTAGAAATGAACACCGTTTCATTTCACCTAGAGTCAAAACAACTAGATACGGCTTACGCTCTTTTACTTATGCTGCATCCAAACTTTGGAATGAACTCCCTAACGAATTTCGGATATGTGAAAATATAAAGATTTTTAAAAGAATGTTGTCTAAATGGAACGGCGCAAATTGCACCTGTTCCGTTTTTAGGTAATTTTTATCATTTTGATGCATGTCTTCTATCCGATTTTCTTCTTTTCAATTAATACTGTTTTATGCACTTTTCTTACATATTGTATATTTCTATTACTCTTTTCTAGTCAATTTAATAGTTCATCTGCAACAATGTTTTGTGACGTTGATTAAAATCGTCACATTTAACACAGGATCTAGCAAATGCTACTAGGCGTGATATGTATACGCCATATGCAGGTCCCACTGGAATATTACTGTCCAGAAAGGGATAGTTTACGATGTCGAAATTGTATTCATCTCTTTTGTCATACAGTCGACGAGAGAGAAGGCCCGCTTCATTTTTATAGAGATATAGGTCTAAATATGATGTGCCTGTACGGTTATCTGTAGTTTCCTTCAAATCCAGTGAAGGTGGATATATATCCTTCACTGCGTCATTATATAGCGATTATCCACAGCGAGAAGATCGTCTATATAGCGTTTGGTGAATGAGAAGGAACGGGCTTTGAATGGATCGGTTTTTGAAAGCGCCTGCATATAGTCATATTCATTAGAGAACAGATATAGGTCAGCCAGTAGGGGTGCACATTTAGTACCCATTGGAATACCTATATGCTTTTGATATATTGTGTTGCCAAATTTCACGTAGATATTTTTAATGAGAAATTCAAGCAACTCTATAAACAAAGAAACATCCCATGAATGATATCTCTTGTATGTAGTCGAGCTAAAGAATGCTTTATGGCTTCCGACATTAATATATCTACGATCAGTTCTCTTGAACACAGATACTATTAATGAACTTAGACGGTCAATAAGGTCCGGATGAGGGATTGTAGTATAGAGTCGAGAAATCCCATGTGGATACATGTCTATACGGTATGTGACCTTTAGCATCAAGTTCTTCCGTAAGACATTTTGAGTTTTTCAATATCCACATACATTCAACGGCAGAGTTTTTAGAAATAGTGGCGCAATACCTTTCCCAAAATGCTTTTACCTCCTGAAGGGCCCTCGTCAGCAGGGTTGAACGAATCTTGGTGGTGCAGCTTCTAGAACCAGCTATGAATCTAGCTTTGTGTGGTGATTTATGCATTTTTAGAGTCCAGTATACTTTTGGTATATCGTTATGTTTGGTTGGAAGACAAATACCTCTTTCCCTGAGAAACGCTTTGTGATTGTTAAATAAGTAGACGTATTTGATGACGATATGTTTACACTCAATTCTTCAGCCAGCACCTGGTAATAGTAATATTTACATATGAATATTATATTATTTGGAGCTTTGTCTGCTGGGAATATGACGAATTTACTCTGGAGATTTGCTAGAACTTCTTGCGAATTGGGGCTTCTCAGTACTTGTTTTGCTTGGGGAAAGGTACTTCTGTCAATATGGCGGATGGTTTCAACGATCATTCATGGGATGTTTCTTTGTTTATAGAGTTGCTTGAATGTCTCATTAATAATATCGATGTGAAATTTGGCAACACAATATATCAGCAGCATATAGGTATTCCAAAGGGTACTAATTGTGCACCCCTGTTGGCTGACCTATATCTGTTCTCTTATGAATATGACTATATGCAGGCGCTTTCAAAACCGATCCATTCAAAGCCCGTTCCTTCTCATTCACCAACCGCTATATAGACGATCTTCTCGCTGTGGATAATCGCTATATAAATGACGCAGTGAAGGATATATATCCACCTTCACTGGAGTGGAAGGAAACTACAGATAACCCTACAGGCACAGCATATTTAGACCTATATCTCTATAAAGATAAAGCGGGCCTTCTCTCTCGTCGACTGTATGACAAAAGAGAAGATTACAATTTCGACATCGTAAACTACCCCTTTCTGGACAGTAATATTCCAGTGGGACCTGCATATGGCATATACATATCACGCCTAGTAGCATTTGCTAGATCCTGTGTAAAGTGACGATTTTAATCAACGTAACAAAACATTGCTGCAGAAACTTGTAAAACAGGGCTACACTACCAAGCGCCTCCACTCAAAGTTTCTCAAATTTGACGATACATATCGCATGCTGATAGCAAAATACGAGCGTAGCGTGCAAGACCTATGGCGTTACGTTTCGTAACTTGTGTCAAATTCCGCTTAACCCGGGGCTAGGGGCCGTATGAACCCATGTACTTCAAGATCCTCATGGTACTCATATGAAGAGTCACAATCAAAGCGTGACTGAGATACATCATTCTTCAGATGACGACTTTACAACGAATATTATGGATTAAGAATACTGATCAGCGATACGGATTTGATATTTTTGGAACATCATGATGTCTTGCCGGCATCATTGAAAACTGTTGACCGCTTCTCTCTTGCAGGAAACAAGCCTATGTTTATGTATACTATGATTGGCTTTTTGAATTTGGTGCTAATGCTGGTATATGGAATATGGAATAGGTCTTTGGATTATGGACGCGGATATTCTCTAATGGATGACGGCTGAATTATGAATGACGGATCAGACGCTTGTAATTCAGATTTATATTTCTCGGCTCTCTATATTTAGGTCCATTCATCAGGAGTAATCTTAGGTCCTTATCACTCACCACATCAAGGTCACCAGTCACAACATGTTTGCATGGTGCATAGATAAAGTTCGACGATTCACAATCACAACTATAGCCCCCCCCCCGACGTGTATAAGTTCCAGTCAAACTCCTTGGCAGCATTAGAGTAACTGAATATTTTGGTGGCTATAGATTTGGTATACTTATATGAAATGCAAGGAGGTTCTGTGAACTTAAAATAGTTTGGTACAGTGTTGCGTACCTCTGGATCATTCAGGATTCGAGGTAAATTAATAATGCCCAGTCCTTTATCTAAGTAGTTGAGTTTCAAGAAAAGCCGATCTTGGGATGTTTCGATTATGTTCACTGGACGATACAGCCGAAAATACGCTATATCTTGACATACTTTAGTGATTTTGGGTGGTATTATATTTCCTGAAGACGCAGATTGTTGTATATCTCTGGCTATATGATTTAAAGCTCTCAGAGGTAACGCATACAGAGCTGTACGTAAGCTATGTTTACTATTGGGTGTGTTAGTTAAGCCCACTAAGTAAATTAAAGTGATATGATCGTGAATCATCGCACTATTAAACTTTCTCCAACCATGGCTGCGATGTCTCCGTTGATGGGATTTAAATAGCTGGGTGATATTGGATATATTTGAACGGCGGGTTGTAACATTGCCGAATCCACTGCCATTATCATTAAAACCATACGGAAACACTGACCCAGGTTCTAGCATCCAGAATAGTTCCCGCTCTCGGAGTATTCTCTCAGATCCAAACGGGGAGTCCTTGGTAGATGGATAGACGACGTCTATGATCTGAATACTAAAGTTGTCCCAGCCATGGTCGGGACCAGAGAAATGCTTACCTATAAGCAATTGCTTTTTCCTAACGGATGTTCTGTGACCATTCACCCTAAGATGGAGTCTTTGGATGGTTTTGCCAACATACTGTTGACCACACTTCTTACAGGAAACTAAATAAATACAGTTTGTAGTAGAACAACTAAGATCAAAACTTTTGACTAGTACAGGAACTGGAATTGTACTCAACCATACAAGACAGGTATACAGCCAGACATGGTTCCCGCTCTCGGAGTATTCTCTCAGATCCAAAGGGGGAGTCCTTGGTAGATGGATAGACGACGTCTATGATCTGAATACTAAAGTTGTCCCAGCCATGGTCGGGACCAGAGAAATGCTTTCTACCTATAAGCAATTGCTTTTTCCTAACGGATGTTCTGTGACCATTCACCCTAAGATGGAGTCTTTGGATGGTTTTGCCAACATACTGTTGACCACATTTCTTACAGGAAACTAAATAAATACAGTTTGTAGTAGAACAACTAAGATCAAAACTTTTGACTAGTACAGGAACTGGCATTGTACTCAACCATACAAGACAGGTATACAGCCAGACATGGTTACTTCATTCCTGTCCCACAGCGGGGAGGACTTTGTGCTTCGCGATAGGCGCACGTCTCGTTCGATCAATTACGATACAGAGTACCAGCGAAACGGACATAGCATTTGCATCTACAGGTCATGCTGGTGTGGTTAGGCTATTGCGGTCTGGCGATATTCAATTGAATCCCATTCTCATGGCATCAGATTGTAAATCTCCTTTTGTCATATATACAATATATATATGTCTCAAGATTTGTATCTAATACCGCTTATGCCGGTGCTAGGGGTCGTGTGGTCATATCACCCAAGTTGCCACATGAACCGGTACAATAAAAGCATACCTGAGATACAACACATATCACGAATCGATATACTCTTGGTATGTGCTTTAGAATAGGTTAACCAGAAAACTATACTGTGAAGTCATGTGGCTCTGTCAGTATTAAGGCACCTCTTCCCACTTCCCTTGTATGTGTTGTAAGTGTCCACACTTGGAAATTTTTATTACATGTAGAATTCGGTGCCAAACAATCATCAAGCGCAATGTTACAAGGTTTGATGTCGTGACCTTGCTTTGGGCTCATAAAGATATCTGCCATTTGGATTGAAAAAAGGTCTTAGTTCATTTCGAACTACTAGAGACTCGGCCGAAGAACCTACACTAAGGCTCCTCGGATCTGTCTTATCATTACTTCCTTCTATTGTAGCCATCATGAGTTCAGGATGTGCAGGGTCCTGGCCTCGGAGACAACTTGCCCACCATCAGAATGCATTTCGACGTTCATATTTAATATAATATGTAGAGGATTCAATGCATGGAACAAGATTGTTATATCTTGGTATATGATTATCTCTCGGGCCTTTACTTGAATGATAAATAGGGAGTATGAGTTAGCCCGAACGGAAAATTCAACAATCTGATCAGTCCTCAGATTGGCTGATAAAATCATTTAGGTGAAGGACTAGATCATGAACTACCCTATCAACTTTGTCACCACTTACACTAAGATATTCACATCAAGTTTTGACCCCTACACACTCAATGGAATGCGTGATGCATTTAAGCCGTTGATCTTCGCCGAGTGGATGTGGTATAGCTTCATGAGGAGATCGTTAGATCGTTACCGCTTCTCTTTTGCAGGAAACAAGCCTATGTTTTTGTATACTAAGATCGTCTTTTTGAATTTGGTGCTAATACTGTTATATGGAAAATGGAATAGGTCTTTGGATTATGGACGCGGATATTCCCTAATGGACGACGGCTGGATTATGAATGACGGACTAGACGCGTGTAATCCTGAGACAATCGGGTTCCAAGATCACAGTCCCACTATCCTCTGATTCCATGTTTTGTTGGACAGTGGTGCATAATTATTAAAACTAAACGTGTTATATTTCTAGCTTCTGTCTTTATGATTGTATTTAACGCTCTTGGACAACCAAGCAACCTTCTATCACGTTTGCAGAATTCTCGATGTGGACGTACCCCGTTCCTGCATAGAAATACATTTTAACGAGTGGGTCCTGTTTGATCAATGTTATACTGCCATTTAAATCTGGAAAATTTGATACAGTACATCAAATGAATAATTAAATTTCCACAACAATTGATCGTCACTTGAGCTCAGTTGAACAGGAAATGAAACTAAAACGGGATACCTACTGGGGCAATTGATTTAATTCTCGAAAATCAGACTGCACTATTATTTTAAAAAGTAGTGATGCAGTTTTTCTAACACAAATAACACATTTGCTGACAGTTTATGAAAAATGAGGTGGGAGCCCTGAATAATGAATGAGAATCAATCGTCTACCATTCTCGATCGGAGACAGATGTTTGTAAGCGGATATGGATAATGGATTTTATATTTGATTGTAAGAACTTCAAGGATTCCCATAAAACATGGCATGTTGTATATTTGCTTTTATTATGAATTATCTTGGTGAATATACATAATGGAGAAGCTCGCCAAGTTATCATTACTATGATGTAGGGACGTTTGATAACATATACGTATGATCAGAGATTATTCGACGAGAGAACGTGTGAAACGGCTGATAACCACTCCATTCTCCAAATTCACATTACCAGAAGACTTGTTTATAGGATGAAGTCAAAATATTTCGACATTCGACATTTTGGCTCACGACATTTGGCACAAAGTTGCGGCTACGTCATTTCGGCAGCATTTTTCCCCAGGCCAACTTATGTAAAAAAAAGATAATGTTTGTATTTCGAGAAAACTTTCTCAGTTGAAAGACGATTGCAGACAAGATTGCATTGGTAATTCCTCTTTATTTGTTCGATTGGCAAAAGGATCGGAAACGATTGAAAATAAGCGATGTTGTCCTTCTAGAAAAATATCTGTTGCAATATCGTTTATTAATCATTCATCTGCTCACGATCTGTGTCGCCGATCGCGAAGTGTTGGTTTCCTCCAAAACAAAATAAGGAGGCGTAGTAATATATGACACAACGGCAGTATTTGTTCGCATTCGTTGCTAACTCGAAATGCGAACCACAATTGGAAATTCGTCAGCATAATGTCGTATTTGCCAATGCGAAACCCATTTATCCTGAATAAAATAATTAAAATAACCATGTGATAGATATAATAATTCCCAAGGCCGTAGGTTACTCAGGATTTGGGATCATACACCCCATACTTACCATTCTACTCAATCGTTTTAATATTTTTCTCTCGACTGAAAACCGTGGAGCATATTGTTTTTCATCCGAGAAATTTGCTCGAGACGATTGCAGGAAACAATCTGTGAAATGTGAATGTCCACCTGACAAAAAAATTACATCCCGGAAAAGAACGATGATGCAAAACACAAACAACCGAAACTTGAGGGAATAGTTTTAGTTTTAATTTCAAGTTCAAAGTAGGATCGAGTCGATATTATTGACCATTGGAATAATACAACAGCCTCATTGGAATCACAATAGATGTAGACACAAACGGTTGTAAAAGAGGTGAGCCTGTGTAGTTTTAGACACAATGTCCACAAACCTTTATATTCAATGGAGGTGAGTGTGTGTGGGAGTTTATTACATTTCCAAAAGTTGATCGATCTTTATTATACGAGCCTTTTACGCACTATTGATGGTCATATACCGTGAGTTGTACTTCTACAGGATCGTATTTTCTGGTTCATAAGATATATCGGATAATTCTCTGTGCTAGATGCCAGTGAAAAGCAAATAATGTTTTTTGGTTTCGAGTTACTGTACCGTAAGAAACTGAAATTGTTTTATTGAAATGCAGGACGATGGCGATTTTGTATAATGTAGAACATGTGTGACAAACCGCGTCGCTCAAGGCGATTTCCTTGCTTCAATTATCCCACCACCGCCGACGGTGAAAGATCGGTTATGAACGCAGTTGAACTCGAATAATGAACAGTTTGAGATCAAGTGTAAAGTTAGGCATTATTTATTTCACATTCCATTCAATCGCTAATACCCGTGGCACATTCCTTCCTTTCTCTGTTTTATTGTCTTTCCTTATCTTCTTTTTTTGTACATGATACTTTCATTTCCCATATGTCTTTTGTTTTTTCTCTCTGTCCACCCGTAATCTGTTTTCTCTCCTTTTCTGTCGTTTCATATGACAATAATTCGCTGTTTTACATTCATATATGTTGGAGCTGTTAGCATAAATATCGGTATTAGTATTAGTATCGGTTTTCAGCGATGTCGGCAAGACATCATGATGCTCCAAAAAATATCAAATCCGTATCGCTGATCAGTATTCTTAATCCATATGAGTTTCGTTGTAAAGTCATTATCTAGAGAATGATGTATCTCAGTCACGCTTTGATGGTGACTGTTCATATGAAGACCAACAGGACCTTGAAATACATGGGTTCCTACGGTCCCTGGCCCCGGGTTAAGCGGCATTAGACACAAGTTACGAAACGTAATCCCATAGATTTTGCGCGCTACGCTCGTAATTTCTATCAGCATGCGATATGTATCGTCAAATTTGAGTAACTTCGAGTGGACGTGCTTGGGGATATTGCACTGTTTGATTAGTTTCGCTAATAATGTCTTTTGGCGTAGATTAAATTCGTCACATTTAACACAGCATGTAGCAAATAAGACTAGGCGAGATATGTATACCCCAAAACCGGGTTCCACAGGAATATTACTGTCCAGAAAGGGATAATTTATGATGTCGAAATTGTAATCATCTCCTTTGTGGGAAAGTCGACAAGAGAGATATTTTTATAGAGATATATGTCTGAACATGATGTGTGGCTATGGCTATCTGTTGTTTCCTTCAAATGCAGTGAAGGTCTTTATTTATCCTTCGCTGCGTCATTTATATAGCGATTATCCACAGCGAGAACATCATCTTTATAGCGTTTGGTGAATGAGAAGAAACGGTCTTTGAAATGATCGTTTTCTGAAAGCGTCTGCATATATCCGTATTCATAAGAGAACAGATAAAGATCAGCCAGAAGGGGTGCGCGAATAGTACCCAATGGAATACCTATTATATGATGTTGATATATTGTGTTGCTAAATTTCACATATATATTATTAATGAGAAATTCATGCAACTCTATCAACATAGAAAACTCCCATAAATGATATCCGCTGTATGCAGTAAGGCTAAAGAATGCTTTATGGCTTCTGACATTAATATATCGGCGACCAGTTTTCTTGAACACCGGTACTATTGATGAACTAAGACGGTCAATAAGGCCCTTATGAAGGATTGTAGTATAGTGAGTCGAGAAATACCATGTGGATACATATCTGTACGGTATTTGACCTTTCGCAAGACATTTTGTGTTTTTTAATATCCACATACATTCAACGCCAGAGTTTTTAGAAATAATGACAAGTGTCACAATACCTTTCCGAAAATACTTTTACCTCCTAAAGGGTTCTTGTCAACAGGGTTGATAGAAGCTTGATGTTGCAGCTTCTAGAACCAGCTATGAATCTCGCTTTGTATGGTGATTTATGCATTTCAGGAGTCCAGTACACTTTTGGTATATCGTTATGAGTTGTTGAAAGACAAATACCTTTTCTTGAGAAACGTTTTGTGGTTGTTGAAAAAATCTTCCAGAGTAATTGCAGTTTGTGAGGAAGTAGACACATTCGATGATAGTGTGCTTGTAGTCAATTCCTCAACCAACACCTGGTAATATTTACATATGAATATAATATAATATAAAATTTACATGTGAACATTATACTATTTGGAGCTTTGTCTTCTGGGACTATGACGAATTTACACTGGAGATTTGCGAGAACTTCTTGCGAATTGAGCTTTCTCAGTATTTGTGTTGCTTAGGAAAGGGTACTTCTGTCCATCAGCGATATTGTTCTTGGTGAGGTCCAGCCAATCAGCGAGTACTGTAGGTTAAACTTTTTCTCGCTTTGACCACTAAAATAAAATACTGTTCCAGTGCAGTCAGGTTTATCTACTGGTCGACCTTCAGATTTTTTCTTCTCGGCTCTCTATATTTAGGTCCCTTCATCAGGAGTATTTTGAAGTCTTCATCTATCATCATATCAAGGTTCCACGATTCACAATCACAAATATAGCCTCCAGACGTATATAAGTTCCAGTCAAACTTCCTGACAGCATTAGAGTAATTGAACTTTTGGGTGGCTATAGATTGATTATACTTATATGAAATGGGAGGTGGTTCTTTCAACTTAAAATATTTTGGTACAGCATTGCGTACATCCGGATCATTCTGAATTGGTTTCAAGAAAGGCCGGTCTTGGGATGATTCGGTTATGTTCACGATATAATTAAAAGTACGCTATATCGTGATGAACTTGATTGTAATTGTGGGTGGTATTATAATTCTTGGAGACACAGATCGTTGTATATCTCTGGTTATTACAATAAAATCTCTCAGAGGTAACGCATACAGGACCGTACGCAAGCTATGTATATTGTTGGATGGGTTAGTTAAACCTTTTAAGTAATTTTAAACCAAGCATGACTCCGGTGCTGGGTAATATTGGATATGTTTGAACGGCGGTTTGTAACATTGTCGAACACTTCTGACTCAAACTCCAGCATGCAGAACAGTTTCAGCTCTCGGATTTTTCTCCCAACTCCAAAGGGGGAATCCTTGGTAGATCGGTAGACGATGTCTATGATCTGGATACTAAAGTTGACCCAACCATGGTCGAGGCCAGAAGAAAGCTTACCTATAAGCAATTGCATTTTCCTGGCGAATTTTCCGTGACCATTCACCATGAGATGGAGTCTTGGGGCTTTCTTACAGGAAACTAAATAAATACCGTTTGTAGTAGAACAGCTAAAATCAACGTACGAATTTACAGAATATGAATTACCAGTTAACGTGGAACTGAATAAAGCTGACGTATTAAAGAGTGGACATGTGAGACACAACGGTGGCCACACTTAGGAATCTTAAATTTATTACTTAGATGTGCTAAACAATCATCAAGTGCAATATTACATGAGTCGATGTCATGAGCCTGCTATAATTTTAGAAATGTAGCTGTTATTTGGATTGGAAATGGCCTCAGTACATTTCGACCGAGGAACCTGCACTAAGGTTCGTCGGATCTGTCTTACCATTACTTTCTTTATTTTAGTCATAGTGAATTTAGGATGAGCAGGGGCCCGGCCTCGGGGACAGCTTGGCCACCAGTAGAATCCAGGCGGTCACGCGTTTAAAATACAAGCGTCTCGTCCGTCATTCAATATTCAGCCGATGTCCATTAAAGCATTTTTGCGTCCATATTCCAAAGACCTATTTCAAATAACAGAATTAGCACTAAGTTAAAAAAAAATAATCATAGAATACATAAAAATAGGCTGGTTTCCTGCAAGAGAGAAGCGGTCAACAGTTATCAATGATGCCGGCAAGACACGATGATGTTCCAAACCAATTCTGTATCGCTGATCAGTATTCTCAATCCATGAGTTTCGTTGTAAAGTCGTTATCTAGAGAATGATGTATCTCAGTCACGCTTTGATTGAGACTGTTCATATGAACACCATCAGGACCTTGAAATACATGGGTTCGTATGGTTCCTTGTCCCGAATTAGAAACCTAAAGCCATAGATCTTGCACGTTCGTATTTTGCTATCAGCATGTGATATGTATCGCTACATCGAGTGGAGGCGCTTGATGGTATATCCCTGGGTTTTTTTTATGTTCGTTCTCTCTTGTAAGGAGCCATCTTGTGTTTTTATTATTTTCATTTCATACACGTTTGGAGTGTGTGCTAACTGTCATACGAAATTGGTCTTTCGATTATTGACTATTAATTTGTGTTGAGCCAATATTAGCACGTCAGTGAACACCAAAATATAGTAGTGTCGAACCATTTTCAACGCCACTGATTGGTGTTGACCAACACCACTCTATGGTGTTGATCAGACCTCAACACCAAAAAGGTGTTGGGTCAACACCATTTTTCTGGCTGCGTAGAGTGTGACGAAGTGTTCAAGCCAATATATCGATCCATCCGTGTGGTCTCGCCTTGAGCAGTACACTTAAAAGTGCAAGAAATAATGTTGAACATACTGGTGAATGGTGCATCTCTCTTGGCAAACCAATATTTGCTCTACTGTGAATATCTCTATATGTAGAAATTGCCATTCCAGAGCGCTTTCATTCTCATTCACCAAACACTATATAGATTATTTCCTAGCACTGGATAATCGCTATATTAGCGACGCTATGAAGGATATATACCCGCTTTACTGGATTTGAATGAAGATACTTATAGCCCAGATTGAACATCATATCTGGATGTATGCCTTTACCAGAATGGTCAGAGCTTTCTCTCATGTCGACTCTACGCAAAGAGAGACAATTACAATTTTGACGTTGTTAACTACTCATTCCTGGATATAAGATTTAAAGATGTTAATATCAATGTTTCAGAATGACCTGCATACGGAGTAAACATCTCTGACCTAGAAACATTTACTAGAACATGTGCAGACAGTGGCGATTTTATTCACCGCCACAGAATATTATTGCAAAAACTTGTCAAACAGGCCTATACCACCAAACGCCTCCATTCAAAGTTTCTCAAATTCCGTGAAAAATATCATACACT